>JANJYP010051259.1:0-11474 GCA_024605115.1 Rastrelliger brachysoma | reverse complement strand
GTCTCTGTGTGTGAACGTGAGAAATTGTCGCTTTCCTTAAGGTTTTACAATTTCCACATACAGCATTTTATTTTTTATATTTGATATTGCCATTTTTAATCCAAAAGCCAGTTTCTATAAAAGGTCCCATATATCTTGCCATCTCAAACACTTTAATAAGAATCATATTTGCTTCATTCTCCCCAGGCTTGCCAAGTTTTGTCAAATCCCCAGTGGACCAGATAGGCATCTCAGGCAGAGTTGCATCGTTTGTGTGCCAGGTCACTGGGGAGCCCAAACCCAGAATCACCTGGATGAAGAAAGGCAAGAAAGTCAGCTCTCAGCGCTTTGAGGTAAGCACTCATGTGCAAGTTTCAGATGTCTGAATACTCACACATGAACACACATTTACAGATAAAAATATACATATTCAAAAACAACACGTGACAAACATACACAGAAAGCACACACAGTCAGGTGACCCTTTATTGAGCATCACACCAAGTCCAAACAAGACCAGACAGGCTTTCCTTTTCTTTAATGTCCATCCATTTTGATTTATATATTATGCTTTATCTCTTCTAGTCTTTTCACATCCTCATCCTTCCCTTTACGATTTTTAAAAATTTGTATTTGCCTCCCTGTTAGAGGAGTGCCTTAGGTGGGATCTCACACTTTTTCCAACCAGTGTTTCTTCTGTAACATAATGTTGGTGTGGTGGCTGGGAGTACTATTGGTTTACATTGCACTTTTTTCATGGTCCAGTGCGACTTATGTTTTTTTCTTCTTCATTATGCATTTTTTGGCTGGTGCGACTTAGTCTGGAAAATACGGTAATTAATCAAATAGCACTTTGTAGTTATGAGTTTTTTGTATCATATTTGATATGTCTAGAAGTTTTTGCAGTTTATTTTTCCAAAATTATTATAAACAAACAAAAGATATGTATACAATGTTGTTTAAAGCCTTAAAGCTCATGCTCATATCAGCACCTACAACTTTTTATATATGATTAGGGCTGGGCAATATTACTTAATAACAATATCATCATAATTTGAAGCTTTTACCTCGATTGATTATGATAATGATTATTTTGTTCAACTATTAAAGCTGGCATATTTTTTCCAATGAAGAAGTGCATATCCTGACTCATTTTAAAATAATAAAGACATACAGAATAATTATTTATGACTAATTCCAACAATGACATCAAAAGCACACATTGCTTGAAATGAAAACTTCTTGCAGGTCATATTTTATTTTTTAAAGTAAAAAGCAAGTTGCTCAAAAAGTACAAAATAACAGCTTCCATCTCTTGTAAATAAATTATGTTAAATATTGCCATGTGAACAGTAGAAAAATATCTGCCACTTAGGAGCACTGCTCCATATGGCAAAAGCTCTAACCACTGTGCCACCAAGCGAGCCTAGACTGCAGCTTTAACAGTGTACTGTACCCGCTTACTAACAGAGCTGCTCTGTCTGTCTAAATGGATGATGTTTCTTTTTGTTTAGGAGGGAATTGGGGGCACATTATATCATTTTTTGTAAACACTGGCTAGCAAACAGACGCAGCTTTTACTTCAGAAAAGTCTGATTTTGCCGTTGGAAATGAAAAAAGCCCCTGAGCTAAAACTGCGAAACTGGGAAATATTTATTTTTTAAATTTTTGATAATTGAATGTTATTTGTATGTTACAATGAAGGGAGAAGGGAGAAGGAAAAGAGACATCTTAAAATAAACATTCTTGTCATTTGCTTTGCTCCGGCTCTCCTAGGTGATTGAGTTTGATGATGGCTTGGGCTCTGTACTGCGGATCCAGCCATTGCGCACACACAGAGATGAAGCTATTTATGAATGCAGAGCCACCAACAGTGTTGGCGAGATCAACACCAGTGCTAAGCTTACAGTGCTTAGAGGTAAGCTATTTTTTTGCTCACTCAAGTTTTGATGCTTTTATTCTAATGTCCATAAGAAAATATATCTATATGTGTTGTTAAAAAATGTCAAAAATTGTTCTGTTGTTACAAGTTTCATAATTTTTCTGTCCAAACAATTTCCAAAAAGTGTTTTTTAACAAATTTTTGCCAAGGCAGCTCAGCCACCCCCAGATGGTGATCCAGATCACCCCCAAAATCAAATCACTTGTTCCTGGCCCCAATATGGAAGTTTCCTGAAAATTTCACCAAAATGTGTCTATAGTTTTTCGAGTTATATTTCTAAAACACAGACAAACAGACAAATAAACCCTGGCAAAATCATAACCTCCTTGGCGGAGGTAAAGATTGTTTGGACAGAACAATTTTAAAATATGTCCTGTGCCTTTACATTAACATTGACAAAATGATTGATTCTTGAACAAAACTGAATATAAACGTTGGGTGTGTGGATGGTATGAGATGACCTGATCATAGATGACGTGATTTCTGGGAACATTGATTATGACTGGAAATTCCCTTTAATGTAAACTCCACAATCACCTGCATATCCAGCATGTGAGCATGTCATTTGGCAATTCATTATTATGATAAGCCTGAGAGAATAACTATTATACCATCACTTACCCTCACCAAGCTGTGATCCGCTTTACTCTGTGGTTTGCAGCACATGATTGTGTTAACACTGTAATGCTGTTAATAGTTGTAGCTCTAGCTTTTACTCTCATTTATTTTGCTTGTGTGTGTTGTGATTACAGTTTGGCCTATAGTAGCTGAAATGTATTTTGTCGCTTTCATCCATTTCTGTCTTTTTCAGCTCAGCAGTGTTTTGGACGTACTCAATGCCTCTCACAACAATTGAGAGCTTATTCTGTCAAAATCGTTCTTTTTGTTCTTATTCCCGCCTCTGTGACTGTGGCTAAATAAAAAAATAACGCCTTTGAAAATTTTCAGAGAACCAGATCCCCCATGGCTTCCCAACCATAGACATGGGTCCCCAGCTGAAGGTGGTTGAACGGACCAGAACTGCCACCATGCTGTGTGCTGCCAGTGGAATTCCAGACCCAGAGATTTCCTGGTTCAAGGACATGCTTCCTGTGGACATCAGCAGCAGCAACGGGCGCATTAAACAACTTCGCTCAGGTACATGATCAGATTTCATGTCTTCAAGAACGTACTTATAAACAGAGCATGATGTGAAAAAACTAAACATTTTCTACACATGTATGACGTAATGTATTTGCTTTGTCACATTGATCAGTGGGTTGGATTCTTTCAAAATTTTATTCCTCACAACAGCTTCAGCATGTTATTAAGTATCATAAAAGTTGGAATGAAGTTGCTCCTGCATTTGTGCACTCTTTGATGCAGGAGCTTGTAACTTTCCAACGTACAGAAAGAGAATTTTCATCATATTAAATAATCCTTAATACCCTGTTTAACATGCAGCTCTTCCACAAAGAGACCAGTCAATGATGCATTAGAATGATTCAGCCTTGCAAAAAAAAAAAATAGTGAGGTACTCTTAGTTCACAGTACCAGTCCACTTGATGAATAAACAATGCTGGCCTGACCTCAGATCAAAAAGGTGGAAAGATTAGTGGCAACCATTTGATCATTCAGTGTACACACAGTGTACACATGGAGCATTGCTTATTAAATGTTACATTACCACCACTGCCTATGGACTACGGGTGGAAAATAGCACTTCGCTAAAGCTTGGTGCATCTCTCCTTGTTTTACACAAAATGTTTATTGTGCATTGTCCCAAATAAAATAAATTACAAAATTCTGTGCTCTGATTTAAACATGTGCATAGTTGACATCATCCACAAAAAATGTGCAAGGTGATCTACTAACTGGGCACATTGAAGCAAGGTGAATGTATTTGGAGCCTGTGGAACTACTAACTATCTCACTGACTGTTCATCCGTGGCTCCTAATACAGCTCATATTTAAATGAAGCGGCCTTAAAACTGTGAACAAGGTTCAGTGAACTTTTTCACGTTATTCCGGTTTCAAAAAATCAATGAATGAATGAGACTTTATTGTCACAAAGCACAAGTACAAGTACATGTGAAAGTGAAATTACCATCATCCTGCCCGTACATATACAACGTGACAACAATATGACAAGGGGGTTAGACAGGTTTGAGTTGTCTTGATTATGACAACTTGACATTCATAAAAGTAACATTACCAGAAAATGTCTTTGTCATGACAACTTGACAAATTTAATTTTATTGACATTACAAATGACACTGAGATTATAAATTTAATGTAACATCATTGACCCACATATATTTACTGTGGTTACATGCCAAGTTACATCTCTTATTCCACAACTGTCAAGACAGGTAAAGTTGTTGATCCTCTACACAGGAGCTCTGCAAATTGAGAAGAGCGAGGAATCGGACCAGGGGAGATATGAATGTGTTGCCATGAACAGTGCTGGGACCAGTTACTCTGCTCCTGCCAATCTCTACGTACGAGGTAAAGTCAAAAGACTGTCATTTCTGTCCTACCAGGCATATAAACCACAGATGACCATGTAACCCATTTGAATTTGTCTGTTTCATTCCAAATGTTTTTCACTGACCACTTACCCCAGTAATCAAAAAGTAGGGAGGAGAAAATGCAGATATGTTATTTAGCACATGCATTGTGATTTACCAAGCTTAAAGGTAATTTTGCTGGTGGTCTGTGTCTATAAACAATAAGTTTGACGGGAAGGTATTAACTGGCTGTTACTGTAGAGAGGAGAACACAGAGGCACAATGACATAATATACAGAGAATGGACTTTTTCCACCTGTGCCAATATTTTTGGAGTGGAATATTTTTGGTTTTACTAACAGCTTTGACTTTGTCACAAATATTCTCCCATATGGTGGGTTTTCAGGTTTTTTTTTTTGCTGTAACTCCACATGATCAGGTTGTTAGACATCAAGCTGCATTTCAATGTCTGCCATGTTCAAAAAATAGTATAGTATAAAAGTAGTACTATAAAACTGATAGTTTCCAAAGTATAAATATATAATACCAACATATAAAAAAGAGCCTCACAATTACAAGTGCAAAGTTACTTCCAACAACAAATAAAAAATTCCAAATGTTCTTGCCTTGATGACAACATCCGCCTTCAGAAGTTTCCATTTGACAGTGATTTCATATCTATTATTATTCTAAATATGAAAAGAAAATCGAACTACCTTTTAATTTCTGCTCATTCCCTTTTGACCAGGAAAAATAAAAATAAGTTTCTATTTCAAATAATTTCAAATAAGTTTATTTGTGCTGTTGAGTGTAACCGCTGTGAAACAATCATCAATTAACATGTTATTGACCTGCTTTACTGGCTCACTGCTCTCTCTTCATCCCTCTCCTCTCATAGCATCAGTGGATCTGGTGTTTTGGTTTAACTGATGACTTCCTCACATTACAAGATACACTATGCTAATATAGCTTATACAACATCGTCCTGTAGTCACTTACTGATGAACAGCTCTATCCCAGACTTTTTATAAATAACAGTGAGGTTGAATAAAGTAGTAGTATTCCCACACTGAACACACTCTGTGAGCAAAAGAGAGCAGCGCAACTAGAAGTGATCGGCAGCACACAGGCTAACGTTAGCTGCCTCTCTCCTCTGTGTCAACTCAGATGAGCTGTTTGAGACTGGAGACCAAAAATAAATAGGTGGCCAACGCATCAACAAAAAAAAACCGCTGTCGATGAATTTTTATTGTCGATTACATCAACTAATTATAGCAGCTCTAATGCATTTTCT
Organism: Rastrelliger brachysoma; assembly: GCA_024605115.1. NCBI lineage: Eukaryota > Metazoa > Chordata > Actinopteri > Scombriformes > Scombridae > Rastrelliger > Rastrelliger brachysoma. The sequence goes on along the minus strand of JANJYP010051259.1, from coordinate 5,770 downwards.
TGCCTCTGTGTGTTTGCTGCTATATTTATGTATATGCTATGTCAGTAACCATCACTGCATCTATCGACATTGTTCTGTTTACATGTGTTATCTTTCTCTCCATGTTGACTTCTCCCACCAAATATATTTCTGCTTTAATTAATCCAGTTAGTTATTGTTACACTTAACATTCACAATTTTATTGATTTTCCTTGACTCTATTGGAATTTTCAACCTTTGATTTGCCAAACAAGTAAAAATGTCTTAATATGTTGTCTTCCTCTACACTTTGTATCTCTTCATTTTCATCGCCCACCTCCATCATATCACTTCATCCTCCTCATAGAGCTGCGTGAAGGTATGACATTTTCACTTATAAGTCCCTTTTCACTTTAGTGCAGGTTTAGGTGTGGTCGATTCCTTTTTCCTTTCAGACCTCCTGATGTAGACACTGATATCCCTTCCCTGAAAAACAAAAATATATTTAATGTGCAATACTATAGTGTACGTATGTAATTTTGTCTCTTGGTTCACATGAAATCCTGAATAGTTCTTGCATGCCTGCAGTGCCACTCACCCAAAACATGTTTCATTTGACCTTGTCAAAACACTGTAAGGAACCCCAGTGCAGTTTTGCTCAAGTCATTACTGTATTTCTGTTTTGTCCGCCATTTGCCTGGCTACGTGACACACACAAGACAGATATCCCTCTTTTTTATATGTGATATTATATCAGGAGGCCCTGCAGGGTGACAAAACCCTAGAAATATGCATGACTTTTTGAGAAATTTAAAAAATGAAGAAAGGATCTCATCTGCTTTTGCTAATATAACTGTATAACAACTATGTGTGTATGACTTTTGGCCCAAACATTTCAAATCTCAATAATGAATGATGACATTGACATTGTGCAAGACAAAGTTGATGTTTTGGAATTAGTATCTTCACTTGTACCGTTTGTAAAACACTGTCTCACAAAGATTATTTAAGAATTAGCTGGCAGTGTACTGACAGGGGGGGGTAATCAGCCATCATGGTAGCCCAGTGCTGCTGCCAGGAAGCCTGGGACCACGCAGACTCTGTGCCAGTTTGACTGAATAGTTTTTGCTATCACTGAGCACTTTGTCAAGGCAGTTAAATTCATAGATATCCATCAAGCAGAGTGGAGACAGGGCTTATTTTGTGGTTTTGATAGAGTCCCGGAGCCCATCTCCCTAATTCTCAACAAGAGAGAGGCTTCGGGGAATTGATATCAGTTACCTACCCTCTAGTCATATTGTTACATTGCATCTCCACAAATTTAACTACACACCATGAATTATTCACAACATTGTTCACTAAGTGTTCTATATATACAGGCAACATTGCTCTTAGCACTGTTGAGTCTATGGTATCATGAAAGAATAACATATAGTTTCAGCTTAATGGTCTTACATTAGGTCTACTTCTTTCTTGATTCTTTTTTTCAAAAGCATATGTTGTGAGAAATAGATGCCTTTGGAGACTATTACAATTGTGTGAGCCACAGGTGGCACCTATCATAAATAGAATACCACAACTTTTTCTCAAAATACTATACTATATTAAAAATCACGTTTGTTTGATCCTTTCCCATATCTTTCTTCAGCTTCTGTGCATGCTTTGCCTGTGAATGTTGTTGTCATCCTTTTCTCATAGTTGGCATACTAAACATGATATTAATGTGATGCAAAATCTATGAAGCATTTTCATAGAACTAAGCTTCTCCACTGAATTTGAGGTTGAAGTGTGATATTGTTAATAATAATTTCTAATTATCCTGTTAGTGCGAAGAGTCCCACCCAGATTCTCCATTACACCCACCAACCAAGATGTGATGCCAGGGGGCAGTGTCAACCTGACGTGTGTGGCAGTGGGCTCGCCCATGCCTTATCTCAAATGGATGATGGGCGACACGGAACTGACCAAGGAAGAAGAGATGTCAATGGGACGCAATGTGTTGGAAGTCATCAACATCCGTGAGTCGGCCAACTACACCTGCGTGGCCATGTCCTCCTTGGGCATAATTGAGGCCACAGCCCAGGTCACTGTCAAAGGTGAGAACTTATGATGTTTGCACTGATTGTTATGCTGGCCNATTGAGGCCACAGCCCAGGTCACTGTCAAAGGTGAGAACTTACGATGTTTGCACTGATTGTTATGCTGGCCGGTTTGAGTCATCCACAGTCCAATTAAATTTTCTTGTCTTGTCAGTAATGGGATTTTTGTCTACGTTCTCTATTTATTTATGGATAATAGCTCTGACAGTACTCTTAAGGATGAGTTTATAAAACAATAATTTCTGTGTTATGAGAGGCTATGTTGTGCTGTGTGCTGTGTTATAGAGGCTCGCACCGCCCAGTCCAGTAAGTCAATATTTTTTTTCTTGTGTTGTCACTCTCATGTGTTTTATCTCTTTGTTGTCCACTAACCAAAAAAAAACACCCACCCACAGCCAGCTGATGCAGGTTGAAGTTATTATTTTCAGAATAACAACATAAAATTGTTTTTGTCCAACTTTTTTTCTACCACATACAATGTTTTTCTGTTTTGACTGTTTTCTGTTTCTCATATTCTCATATTTCTCAAATAAATTTTGCTTTTTATGATGCAATTTCTCTGAATGGGAAGCACTGGCTGAAACATTTACAGACAGCACAGTTGTTGTGTTCTGACTCTGAATTGTTTTGGAACAGGTTGTCCTCAAATGTTGCTGTGCTGTCTATTTTTTATGCCTGTAGGAAGGAGAGACAGCAGTTTTGACTTCAAGATTTCAGATTAATAAGATTCATTTGCAGTCTCACAGCACTATAACAAATAAGTCTCACAGTTCAAGAGAATGATTTGAATGATTTTGATTCAGTAGCATATGTCCATCTTATTCTGAACCCACCAGATTCATGTGATCCTCAGGCCAGCAGGCTCATATGCTGTGGAGGGTCTGAAACCTAACACTCCCTACCATTGCTCGCTGGCAGCTCAGTCCATTAAGTCTTTATCTCAGTTTCTCAGTATATCCAGTATATATATGGAGTGAAACCAGACCTCATGGAGGCACTGGTGTCAGAGGGAAAAGAATGGAAGGAAATGAGAAAAATAAAATATATAAAATTTTGCCTTGGCCTAGATGACCAGACCTGAACCATCCTGAACCATCCTGGACCTACCTGGTGTCTCTTTGTCTCTGGGGCCAGCCAGAGATGCCTTTCAAGAGCATTGTAACTGCTTTGTTTTCTTTCTCACTTTGGTTATTATTGTGTCTCTCTTTTGTTCTTCCTCACCTCCCTATCCTTACACACAAGACAAACCTACTAACCACATATACACATACACGCATCACATTTACCAACATTTAAGTTTAAAAATACAGGAGATTTTGTGGTGGGAGAAGGGATGTACTTGAAGTGAAAGATAATATTTTACTCAAGTTGACAACAAATACAATTGTTACTTTAATTGCAACAAAACTGTTGTAAATAAGTAAGTTTTCTTTCAATGTGAAGAAAAGTGGAGATCCTGAATAACTTGTGCTTGCATCTCAAACACATCTGTTTGTACAAGCTACTCTTTTATAAGTTTTGTCTGGCACTGGTTCTCTCTCTCGTCTTATGCTGTGTGATGAGGACTTTACTTTTCATTGTTTATCTTATGCAAACAATAAATAAAAAAAGATGATGGTACATAATTGTGTTTTAATTATTCAGTTTTGATTTACAGTTCCAGTTTTAGTTTAGTTTTACTCTACTGAAATGACATAGGCACATTTTAGATAAGCAACTTTTCTAAAATGTCAATTGATCAGACCTTTAGGGGTGCTAAGCAGGTGGGCCAATTGGAGCCTGGCTATTTCTTATATATTTTTTACTTTATGTATAACTTCGGAGGCAGCCTGCTATATCTCAACTGCAGTTCTTAGTAGAATCTGACAAATACTGTTAAGCCCAGAGCCTCTGCATCAATGTGTGAACACCCATTAACACTGTTAACACNTTCTTATATATTTTTTACTTTATGTATAACTTCGGAGGCAGCCTGCTATATCTCAACTGCAGTTCTTAGTAGAATCTGACAAATACTGTTAAGAAGCCCAGAGCCTCTGCATCAATGTGTGAACACCCATTAACACTGTTAACACACTTACATATTTGCACACTTGCATATCTATGGCAGCCAGTTCAGTTTATTGCTTTTTATGCGTATATTCCTCTTTGTATGCATAATAATTTGGTGTTCTTAATGACAATTGTCATCATTAACCTGAAGTGATATGACAGTTGCGCTAAGTAAAAGCTTATGGATCAAAGCTGTGTAAAAGGGCTGTGATTAAAGCACTCAAGTGACCCGGCTTACATTACCTCTGCTACTTTTGTATGTATAAAATTAACATTCATTTTGTTCAGACAGCTCAGAATAACAGTGTATGAAAGTAAAAGAGGCCTTGGCAGATGTCACCTGGCAGCATTTCTACACCTGGTCAAATCCCTCAACTCACAAACACAGTTCAACACCTTTGTTTTACAGCAGTAGTTTCTGGCAGCTGTCAGTGACAGTTCATTGTTATCTGACTGTGTACTGGAGTGCTTGACCGCCACGTTTGGTCTGGAACAAAAGAAAAACATGTTGGCTGCTTGTCTTCCTGGAAATGTTTTTCTTATGTCGACATGGTCAGCAGGTTTTGTATTTTGTAAACTGAACTGAACATGAATCTCACAAATGAAAAAAAAATATTCCCTGCCATGTCTCATTTCACACAATAAACACAAAGACATGCTGCAGCAAATCTCAACAGATTTCTCTCTATGAGACAGCTCTGAACCAACCTGCAAGGACCTGCCCAGACATCATTAAGGACCACACAGTCAGCCGATGCTACTTTGTCCACATTCACTCAACTAGTTTTAGGGCAATCCCTCCTTTTCTCACGCATATTTCCATTTATGTACTCCGACAACAAGTGGAAAAAAAAACAACACAGATAACATGAGTATGCTCACTGTTTAGACCACTCTTCTAGTAGGTGTTCCAGCCGTGTGTGTGTGTGTGTTAGGCTTTATTTGGCAGGCCTGTAATGTTTTCAGGAGTGAAAAGAGATGGTAGGAAGGGTCACCTGCTAAGTTGGAGGCCTTTCAGATACACAGTGTTTTCTAGATGTCAGAGAGAAACACCTATGATCCTTTCCAGAGTTTTCACTGTTCTTTGCAAAGACTTTGCACTTCCTATACGAGGCAGTGATATGAGTTTTCATTTTATCAGAAGTCTTTTGTGTCATGCTTTCATGTGCCACGTGTCAAACTTAATGTACAGTAATGTTTTTCTTCTTCCTTGTGTCTTACTGGAGACAATCTACTTTATATTTCTGTCTGTTTTTTTCTAACTTTTGCTCTCATGTCGGTTTGCTTCCTGTCAAGCTTCCCTCTTGTGTGATTGCTTGCCCCGCCCTTAATGTGTTGCACCTGTGTCTCATTGTCTTCCTCCTCCTAGTGTATATAGTCTGTGTTCCCCCTCTTCTCTGTGCCAGTTTGTCTTTCTTTGTTCAGCCTATGTTTTTTGAAATGCAAATAAAATTTCCCTTGCTCTTTTTGAAAGAAAACTCAACTGTCTCTGAGTTGTGCATTTGGGTCCTTCCTTCTGTGTTTGGATTAGCACTCATGACAGATACACTGAATTTATGTGAATATAAGTTGCTTTATGTAAACCTGAAAGTTACAGAGTAATTGTGTGTCACATCTGCTCCCCAATGCTGAAGTGAAAACCACCAGAAGCTTGTTGTAAG
>JANJYP010051243.1:0-16618 GCA_024605115.1 Rastrelliger brachysoma | reverse complement strand
TTAGCTGATATCAGCCCATCACAGATATATATCACCATATGCTGTCCAATATTTGCCATGTGCCTTTTTATTAATTTAAATTTAATATTTACATACATGTCATTTAATGTTTTTATAGTAATTTATAATTATTAAATTCACAGTGAAATTTAAAGTTTCAGTGCACTGATGTTGTTTTATAGAATAAAGTTTATTGTTAAACTGTAAAATGTTGTACCAACATCATGACATGCCTTTGTCACCACATTTGAAGAGCAAAATTTGTGCTCTCATGTATATATTATGTATATATAAGAATATCTGCCAATGATATCAGAATTGATTGACACAACTGGGGTNTGCAAAGGTGAGCCAGGTGGCATGGTAAGTTAAGTCCTTATACTATTTGGTTACCATTATTCTAGTAATGATCTTCAATCATATATTTTAGCTGAGATAATTAATCCGGGTGTTGAATTTTAAAATTTGTTACCCACTTTGTTGTAAAAAGTTTCTGAACTACTGAAATCTGTATGTATCTCCAAAAGGGACCAAAGGGCTACCCTGGCAATGTTGGTGAAGATGGGCCGAAGGGTGCACCTGGTGAAAAGGTCTGTATCAAATTAAACTGANTCTCTCTCTCTCTCTCTCTCTCTCTCTCTCTCTCTCTCTCTCTCTCCCCCTCTCTCTCTCCCTCTCATTCTTTAAATAAGCCATTAAAATAATAGCGCAGTATTTATTATTATTCACATGTTTCTGCAATGGGACAGAATGAATGGAAACTGAAACACTGGGCCAACTTTGATAAACCACTCTAGGGCTCTTGAGATTGTATGTTATTAATGTTATGTTTGCATTCTATCAGTTAGTCAGTCAAGCACTTTGCTCTAAAGTGAAATGTGTGCAGCTATTAAAAGGATTCACACAAAAGCCCTCAAGCTTAGAGGACTGATCCTGACTTTTGACTTTTCATATGTCCACAGAATAATAGCACTAAAACTAAAAAAGGTAGAAATTTTATCTGAAGAAAATTAAAGCCTGGTCACATTGGCTTAAAGATGGTGCTTCAGTCTATATCTGAGAGCCAGCATCACATGACACTTAGCTTTTTCTGTGGATGTATAACCAGTAAACACCTGTGAGAGCTGATGTATACAGAAAATTCTGCTAAATAAACCAACAATTATAGCATATGGATGAGAATGATGCAGCAATACTTGATGGATCTAAAACAAGGCAAACAACTCTCAAATGTGCATGCTCATTTGATCAAAATGAAAATGTTAACTGCCTGTTTCAACTACCACTGTAGTGTGCGTCAGTTGAAAATTAGGTTCATGGGAGGAAAGTGTCACACATACTTAAATGCCACTGACACACCTGAGGCCTTTAACTCGAAGCAGGATTGCCGACTTAGCGAGGTAACTTCAGTGTTTACCCTGGCTTTCTGTTACCACAAAGCTGGATTCACTCTTGCAGAGGTAATGGTAACTTACTCTGAACAGCTAACCTGCTCCAGGACAGGGCAGCAGTAAAAAGAGGTAGAAAAAAAGAGGATGAAGGATGTAATGCTACTGTGAACTGGCACATTGATCATGTATATCTCTTTCTGTCTGGTAGAGCAGAGTCTGTTAGCCAGGCTCACGCCCACCAGTGTTCCCCTTAAATATTTTTAAGTTAAGCTATCACACAGTCAGGCCAATCAGTGAGCACTGGGAGGGCTCAACGCTATGACGTCAAACTCAAGCACTCTGTTATGGGGTACGTCGACTTTATAGAAGTGTCTTAAGCCTGTAGAATGAGATCAGACTCTGCTACATGGGTGAGGCCATCACTCACCACTGTCCCTGCATCCTGCTCCTGTCTCTGACACACTCTCATGCTCCGAGATGTCAGGAGAGGTAGTGGAGTGATCTTTATTTAGTGAACAGGATCTATTCATGTTCATAATCAGAACATGTTAAACTGAATGTAAATACAACTGACTGTAAAGTAACCCAAAGCCCTCAGCAGTCTCTACAATCAGTGTAGAACATAAAGGTGAAAAAATATAGATATTTAGTTTACTTGACCCACCTTAGTCATAAGGTCATAGCGCAGGGGTACGGATATTATTCTGTGATCATAGACTGTCTGTGATGAAAAATAATTAATTCATGAAATTTCATTGAGAATTTTACAAGGGGGGCACAGCACATGCTTACTTTTCGGTGAGGTTTGCTTTTTCTTCCTCATATTTGAGGAGAATAATCCTCTGTTCCTCACAGGAGAAGTAGGGTGTCCTTCCATGATTGACACTCATGATTGTGTGTTCACAGAGTCACAATGAGGCAAACCTGGGCTGAGTTAGAGTTGATAACCAGCGCCATCGTACTGCTGATCATGATTGCCATTGTTGTTGATAGGTTCAGCTGGATAGGCTGAGCTCACTTCATGATACAGGCATCTGTTCCTACTTTCTCATCTATAATCCACTAATCTACTATATCTCCTGGATCCTGAAGTCCCAGCTACTACAAAAACATGTTTTCAAGAAGCAGAATAGTGTACATGAAAGTATGCAGGATACGTTGGTGTCATAGCTGTGTTGAGAAGGAAAGTATTGCTCAGTTATCTAAACTGACAGTACAGAGCCAATATTGGATGTTGTTTAGATTTAACTGACAGTGATTGTGTTTTTGCACCTATGTTTAGTTTGACTGGTGGTTCTTTGTTGAAGATACAAGTCAGCTGTCATCTAAATATATCTGACTCAGATTTTCTGGCAATGAATGTGCACAGCCAAAGCACCTTCTTTGCCAGAAGCTCTGCACCCTCAGCAGGTCAGACTTTTTTGTGCACTAATGGTGAGAGTTTAATAATATAAAACTAAAAAAGTCTATTTTTTAAGTTTATTTTCTGTTGTATACTGAGCCTCATGTGGCCACTAGTAAGGACTTTGTTCAAGTTAAATTTAAATTAACTGATGTATAGTATGGTTTGGGGGTTTGTTTTGCTGTTTAGGGTGACCCTGGCCGCTCTGGGAGAGATGGTCCCAATGGCCCTCCTGGTGATACAGGACCAAAGGTAACCATTTAATTAATATGCAATAGAAAACATCCTTTAAAAATGTTTAATTTCTTTACTGAAAAAACAGAATACATAACCCGAATTCTTGTTCTTCAGGGAGATAAAGGAAATCCTGGAAATCCAGGACAGCCGGGAAATAAGGGAGCTAAGGTAAAAAATTATGACTTATTTTCTTTATAATAACTCTTATTGTCCATTAACAATATAAAGATGACTCTGAAATTCTCTTTCAGGGGCTCAGAGGCGTCCATGGACCAAAGGGCGAAGAGGTGTTACAGCAGTATTATATGCTGTATTTGTATAGCATGCAATACTTTTTTTTGAGAATTTACCATAGTGTGTCAAATTTGAATTGAAATATCAGTAAATATTAACAGGGAAGGAGAGGAGAGAATGGACAAAAGGGGAGACCAGGACTTAATGGGGCTAAAGGAGAAAAAGTAAGTTCAGCGCTCAGATAAAAGAGCTTTGATCACTTTCTTGTTTAATTGTTACATATTTGTGGCTGTTACACATTGACAACATCTGCTGGCCTGGCAAAGTTGTAAAAAATGCAATACCACAGAATTTCATCTGAAATATGACTTAGCTTAGTCTATTAAACATAAATCCTTGCATCTGTGATCTGGAAGCTAAACAATAACTTTATATAGTTATATATATACCATTGACCAAACATTGGATTTTAAAAGTGGGAGAGAGGCCTGTGTGTATTATATCTCTCTGTAGAGCTTGAATCCCACTGTGATAGATTATAAACACTCCCTTAGTTAGAATTTGGTGTTGCCAGCTGTCTTTTTTTAACCAAATTCTCAGGAAATTTAGTCATTTAGATTCAAAGAACCATCTATAATCTCAAATGTTGGCTTCAATCTGCTCCTACTGTTGTATCAAAATGTCGCTCAACCAGTGCCCCTCTGCTCCACCTATTTCTTTAACATGCACTCTGTCTCAAACCGGGTCAAACTCGCACACATAACCATCACTGATGCCAAAATAACAGTTGTCCCCACACCACATTTCTCAGAGCTCAATTTGTATTCGCAGACATTGCAAATACAGTAGCACAGAACATCACACATCCACTCAATCGCTACTTTACTGTGCTGCCCACTGGGTGCAGGAACAGTACCCTGAGGTGCTTAATGGCCAAAGCCTGGCACCCACAGCCACATCAGCCCTAAATTGGGTAACTCACTGACGAGGTCTTGTTTTCATATTGTTCTGCCGTTATTGTGTTTTGTTGTGTTGTACTTTGTGTGTTTCTGTCTTTTATTACTGTGTGACATTGTGTTTAAAGTGTAATGCTGATTTTGATGCTATGAAAAAGAGTTTCCCCCTTAGAGATAATTAGGTCTAACAAATACGCCTCTTATTCGCCTCCAACATATTTCCTTGGAACAGAATTGTCACTTCTCAGTTACTGTTGTGTTCTGTGTGCACTGAGGTATGATTAATGTTCTGGGGGAAATCCTGACATATTTATTTATTTTAAGGGAGATCTAGGGCCAACTGGAACTAGAGGCCAAGTTGGGGAAAATGGATTCAAGGGCTCAAAGGTGAGGGGGACAAGCTGTGAGACAATTTTTGCAGATGGCTCAGCAGCTACAGAATTCAGTACTGCATGCATACTATTCACTGCCAAAATACCATGGAATAAGGTTATTGTCATAACACCAACTGCATTACAAAAGAAAAAACACACAATTTCTCCTTTAGTCTACTATGCTTTGGTGAGTAACACCATGTTTTTGAGCTGGAATAAAAGTAAGAATATTTTCGCTCCTTACAGGGTGACCAAGGACTACCTGGCGTGAGAGGTCCACCTGGAGACAAAGGAGAAAAAGGAGGATCGGTGTGATAATTATAACATTCAGTTTCAGTTTATTTATAGCTCATTGTTCCCTTGTGAAGCATCATAACAGAACTCTTGTTTTGAGGGCACTCACAATGTGTCAGTCATTAATACACAGTAGGTGATCTTGTTGTCATTCAGCGTTCTCTTCTGTGGTCACAGGGCAGCATGGGAAATCCAGGAGATCCCGGACCAATGGGAGAAGCAGGTTCTAAGGGAATAAAAGTGAGCCAAGAGTTGAACTTTTAAGATGGTGTCATGCAAAATATGCAACATTTAATCAGTCATTTCTTTTCTTTTAAAGGGTTACAAAGGCAGGCAAGGATTTGGCTACGCCGGGCCGAGAGGAGCCAATGTATGGTTTTCTGTTTACCTCACAAAATTCTTGCATGCCTTTAATGTCACTACTTAAGTCCAGAGTAATTCTGCTTTTCCCAGGGAGACACAGGCGACAAAGGCAAAAAGGGACTCAGGGGGGGCAGAGGTGAATGTGGCAACAAAGGAGATCCTGGAACACCAGGACCATCTGGAGGAAAAGTAAGATGAATTAATTAAAGTTTTCTTGCCTCTTGTAGTTTCTAGTTAGGGAAATAACTCTTATTTATGCCACCATCATAATACAAAAAAGTGAAGTGCTCAATGTTAGTGTCTTTCCAAAAACAATGTGATAGGTTCTCAGAATAATGCACAGACCTGACTAAAACTTTTCTTTGGAACTCCTCCCAGATACATCTGTGGATTATCTTGAGTAACGGCAATGTTATTTTTCTTTTTTGAAAAAGATATTGCAGATGAATTTGTAAGTATAATGTTGTAGTGCTGTGTCCACCAAAAAAAAAATCATATTCAACTCCTTGTCATGGAGACAGAAATCTAGTGATAGACATCCAAAAACACCTGGAGATAAAACAGAAAATATCCAGTGAAGTTGAAGAAAATTGGAGATAATGACTCTGAAATGAGAGTGACCATCACTTTACCTTATATTGTATTCAATGAAAGTAGAATCTCAATTCCCCAAAAAGTTGAACGCTGTGTTGAAAGGTAAATAAAAGCAATGCAATGATTGGAAAATTTTCTATTATTCCAAAACAGAACATAGGAAACATATCAAACATTTAAACTGAGAAAATGTAACATTTTAAGAAAAGTAATATTGAATTTGATGTTTTCTGTGTTCTATTATTAATAAAATATGGGTTTATTCGATTTGCAAATAATTTCATTCTGCTATTATTAATTTTACACAGCATTCCAACTTTTGTGGTTATAAAAAAGAGGAAAAAAAGAAAAAAAAATCATCATTTAGTTGTTTTATTGTCAGGGTGATTCTCACAAAATCCAGTTTCAAAATCAATGATCAGACTAAATTTAAAGGATTGTGTGAAACAAACTGCACTGATGAAATGCCAGATGGCCTGTCAGCCATAATCAACACTTAGATTTTATGCCCCAGTTGCCACAGAAATTCACAGTAAAAGTTAAAAGACACAAAGTTTGGAGCATTCTGCCACAAACGTTGCCAGTATTTACAAATGACATAGAGAAACAATATTTTTCAGAAAAATGCTGATTTCTTCAATGCACTTCTACTGAAAAATGTTTTCTCTGCAGGGGGATCCAGGTAGGCCGGGTGAGCCAGGAATAAGAGGAAGCAGAGGAGATCCAGGACCTCCAGTAAGCAACAGCTCTACCACTCAAATAATGATCTGACCATGGTTGCAAATTTTAGATCGAATTACATCACTCTGTCCTTGTGCTGTGTGCAGGGAGGCCCTGGAAATCCTGGTGATAATGGACTTGATGTAAGTCACATTTTATAAGTCTTATGGTTAACAAAACGCAACACAGTTACTTCATTGGTTGTATTACCACTAACCTGCATAAATGTTACTGCAGGAGTGCACGGTCATGGCTTACATCAGGGAGATGTGTGGCTGCTGTGGTAAGATAATATTTTATCTACACTGCAGCTTTAGTGTATGTTTCAGCATTCTGATCCTGTTTTCTTCTTTTGTCTTAGACTGTGAGAAGTACTGTGGAGCTCTGGACATCGTATTTATAATTGATAGTTCAGAAAGCATTGGAGAGGCAAACTTCACCCTGGAAAAGAACTTTGTTATCAACACCATCAATAGGCTGGGATCTATGGCCAGTGACCCCAAGTCAAAAATCGGTACAGTTGAACATTGCACACAGTTCTTAGTAAATTTCCAAGTGACAAGAAGCAGATGTTGCCATAAAAGCTTAACCATTTTTCCACCACTTAATGTACTGTTAGATCCAAAAATATTTACACAGGACCTCATTTTGTGCTCTTCATTAATACTGCACAGTAATGACGAAGTATCAACATGTATCCAGTCAGACAAGTCAATTTTAAATTACGACTTCAAACTACTACTGTTAACTCAAAATCAAAACATCAGAAAGATATTTTGAAATGCATCTCTACCTTTGTAGTTTCTTAGTGTCTAAATACCATGAACCCTCTAAAACTAATAGCTCCTAATAATTAGTAGTGTTTATTTAACTAAAGACTGATAGTTTAAAGTATTGAAAACATAAATTTGTCCCACTGCACACTTGGTGACACACTCCTTCATTACAAAGAAACATGCACAATGAAGTAAACAGTATACAACACCATTCTGCTGCTGTAAATATTTACTAGAGCTCCAAGTGTCCATGGCAAAAAATAGTCTCAAGTATGCTTGAACAAAAACAAAACTTCATATTTGTGACCCATTTTTACAGATTAGCTTTTTCAATTGGGAAAAAAATGTTTTGTGGATTTTGTCTTGCTGTGGTGTTTCTTGGCAAGAGTAATGCCAACCTTTTATTATTGCACTCACACATTTGTAAATGCACTGTCTGATATGTTTGCCTCCTCCTTCAGGCACAAGAGTTGGAGTTGTGCAGTTCAGTCACCTTGGGACTTTTGAGGCCATACGTATTGACGACGAGAGGATCGACTCCTTGTCTGCCTTAAAGAATGCAGTGAAGAACCTGCAGTGGATTGCTGGGGGCACCTTCATACCCTCAGCTCTCAAGTTTGCCCATCAAGTTTTTGAAGACAGCAAGAGAAATGAATCCAAATTGTTTGTGGTAGTAGTTACAGATGGCCGCAGTGATCCACACGACACCGATACTCATCACCTCAAGACCTTTTGCAGGGATGGCAATGTGGTGACTGCCATCGGGGTAGGAGATATATTTAATCACACAAATAAGGAGACCCTAGCCTCAATACAGTGTGATAACAAGAGTGAGCTAACCCTGGTGTCAAAGTATACCGACTTGGTGGCAGAAGAGTTTACAGATAAAATCGCGAATGTACTCTGTCCTAGTAAGTCTCTAACAATACACCCAGTAAGATGATCATACTGGTCCCTCTGTTCACTTTTCTAATTTATGTCCGATTCGTTTCCCTTTCAGATCCGGTGATTGTGTGCCCTGAACTTCCCTGTATGATCGGTATGTGTTATTCATGACTAGATTATTAGTTAATTGTTGAAATGTATGGGGCACTGACTGACTGTTTTTGGTTACAGTTTTACAATGGATATATCTTGAATATTTAGCTCAATTTCCTCACATTTCGCTCATTTTTTCTTTCATTATTTAGATTTATATTTAACGTTTAGATTCACATGTAATTTTAATATTTATATAAATTTTTGACATTTTTAATAATTATTTACGTTTCATGTGAATTTCTGTCCTAAATTAAAGAAAAAAGTGTTAAGGAAATATTTAAAATTTATCAGTTAAAATTGTAACTGAAATTTTACAATCTCTATCTCATGGAAATGGAGTGCAGCTCAGTGATTTGTTGCTTCTTATTGCAGAGTCCAATGTGGCCCCTTGTGTGCAACGGCCAGTGGACATAGTATTTCTACTAGATGGCTCAGAGCGACTTGGGTCAAACAACTTCCATAAAGCCCTTGACTTTGTGAAGAGTGTGACAAACACAATTGTACTGGCCCACAACAACACTGATCGTAATAGAGCCCGCATTGCATTAATGCAGTATGGCAGAGACAACAACGAGCACAAAATAGCCTTCGATTTCACACATGACCCTCTTATCATTGATAGAGGTATATCTAACCTAGGTTATCTGGATTCTTCCTCTAACGTGGGGTCAGCCATCAGTTTCACAATCAATAGGATCCTGGGTCGCAGGAACACGAGACACAACGCAGAGATTTCGTTTGTTTTCATCATGGACTCAGACGGTGTCACAGAGATCATGGATCTGGATCAGCCGGTTTATGCCATGCGCCAGGCACAGGTGGTCCCCACAGTGATAACAATAGGAGATGATGTCAGCGAAGAAGTTTTAAAGAAGCTGGTCATGAATGATAAAGATGCCATCTTCAAAGGAAAATACTTCTCTGAACAGTCCCTATTTAAGCGTTTCATTAAGTGGGTATGTTAAAGATCATGCTGGTGCTAATGACATTAAATGTTTTGAAAAAATGATTCTACTATATGCTGTAAAATTGGCAAATGACATCAATGTATTCATCTTTAGTATTTGTCATACAAACACACATACATTCATTTCAATCATTAAACTTTACTGATTAAAGATAATGAACCTGCAGTTTATTGGACACTGCGTGTTGTCTTCTGTTGAGTCTAAAAGACATCTAGTACACATGAATCTTGACATTTAAAGCACTCACTGTATCCAACATTAATGCAAATTACTTTGAAGATAACAGGAGATTCATACAAAACACACCTTTGACTGTAGTACTTGCAACAGTTTTTTTTTTCTTAAGAAAATAAGTTTTATATTGTACTGGTCCCATTCTCTGCAGTGCATGTGCAGTTACTCAATATCAACAATTGTCTGAGCTTACAATGATGTGATCAGGGAAGCAGAATAATGGACGGCTGAACTTTTTTTCTCTGGTCAGACTAATTACATTTTTCTATATGCCTGCATATCTGCTGCAGACGCTCCCGGTGCCTCCTTTCTTACATCATGTCCAGCTGCACAGGAAGAGAGAAAAAAAAAAAAAAAGTATGACTGGAGGGTTTATATCAGAGGTTTCAATAGGTCAGACAGACGCATGGACACATCCTCCAAATATACAGGAAATAGCTTTAATGTGAGTTTGGGGCACAACAAATATTTAAAAGCTGAAACAGAAACAAAAATCACTCAAACACTCACCAAGTCATCGACGTCTCCAGTATCTTCAGTTGTGGCTGCAGCCACCTCCTCTTTCTTCTCCTCAGCCAACAGAAACTGAAAACAAAGCTTCAGTTGGTCATTAAGATCATTTCAGTTCATGGGGGTGTGCTTATTCCTTTAAGAGATGGGTTTGTTTGTCAAGTATGAATTAAAACAGCAGTCAAGTGCCCAGTGAGGTTTTTCTGTCTGTAATAGTTCATCCCTTCCATACTAACCATTAGAATATCACTTTATAATGCACTTACAATGAGGGCCAAAATCCACAAACCTCCTTCTGTACAAAAATATATTTAAAAGTTTATATAAGAGAGGACCTAGAGTGGACATGTGAGACAAGAAGGATCATGTCACAGGGATGGAGAATTTCTTGGATTTGTTATCAGGCAGGTGCTCTGTCACCTAGCAGTATGATAATTCTGGTTATTGGCAGGACAGCAAGGAAACCTCTTTTGGTGTTCATATGCACACCTGACTGTTGTTTTAACACAGACTTGAAAAACTGTGAACTTATCCTTTAAGTCACCTGATTTGCTTCGTTTTTGGATACAGTGCTTCCTTCAACCTCATCCTTGCTGATCAGAGATAGGGCATCTGTCAAATAAACAGAAATGGTTAAGCTGAGAAAGTTTTTCAGCACAGACCTGCGCTGTGATTTTCAAGCATCAGCTCCCATTTGTGTCTTATTTACTTATTTTGCACTCAAAAACATTATTTCAGGTCTCATCTCATCTCAAAGGAGGAAATGCTGCCTCTATAGCTGCCCTGCAGTAAAGAGGCTTATCATACCTTGAACAAGCAGGTCCCAGAAGACTTCTAACCCTCTGTTTGGGATGCTTCTTTTCAGGGATTGGAGGTAGTTGTTGTACAGATCAGCATTCCCCAGCTGAATTACAAAATATAATAACAGTCAAAATCCACTTATACATCTACCAAAAGCTCACATCAACATACAGGCACATAAGCACATACTGGCCTACGTTAAAGTCACAAGAAAAAGTAATGCACTCATTGTAATCTTCTCAAGTTGACTCATAATCTCCATGGAACGGCAAAAAAACATGAATATCTCAAGGTTATTTAACAGACTCCCATTTCCCAAATGTTGATTTACCTTCACTGACTGCTCTCTGAAAGCCTGGATACAGGTGATGCTTTTCATGTAATAAGGTGTGTTCTTGTTGCTAAGCAACTGCTCTATCCTATGAGTCAACTGCTGACAGACTGTTGGAGAACATCAGGGTCACCACAACCAAACAAAAGAGAAAGAGGCACAATTACTCAGGATGAACATGAGTCACACTGGTTTATAACACAAACAGAACAAATGTTCTTCAAAGCAATGTGACCAAAACACTAGACCTCACCCTCTCCAAATGGAAGATTCTTCTGCTTGACCAGAGTGCGGAAGTCTCGGGCTGGATCCACACTTCCCACCTTAAGAAATGTTTAAAATGCCCAAGAAATATAAAATTTAAAAAGTGATGTTTCTATTCAGAGCAATATTTTATTATCTAAACATGATTTTTGGTTTGTTGTATCGAAGCAGGATGAATCAAATAATATATAAAGAAATAGTGGTGAGGTGCTTTATTTGAAGTACTTTATCTGTCAAGAATCCCCCGCCTCCCCCAGCTTCTTACCGAAGTTACAGAGCCTTCAGCAATGTCACCCAGGTTATACTCCTCCTCTTCTTCATCTCCCTTTGCTTTCTTGGCATCTGGCTCCTCTGAGCTGTAAATGGAAAACGGGTCAGGCAGAATACAGAAAACGATATTTTAACTTTTATTTCTGTAAAACCTCAGTCACACTCATACGTTACAAACATGCTGTTGAAAGTGTACACAGAAATATGATGATAAATATTTTGTTTCAACATGTTAGCACAAGGCTCTCAACACTTTTCCACAATGAATTTAAACTTACTCTTTGCCAAAAATCTGAGCACTTGTCTTCAGCTTCTTTTTCTTCTCAACTTGTGTGAGAGGAAACTTCTTCTTCATCTCCTCTAGTGGAGCTTGACAACGCTCACTAATTACCTCAGGGCACTCTAGGGCAGCCTTTAACCAGTCTTCCATGGGGGGAAGAGGGGTGCTGGGGTTTACTGCCCGGTGGTGCAGGCACTGACAGAGAAGAGGATAGAGGAGGTGAGAGAGACAGTGACTGAGGAAGGAATCATCCTGGATGAAAAACAACAACCTCCAGCTGATGAAGCTCTTTTCAAGTCTGGAAAGATAAAAGCTTTTGATTCCAATGTTAAAAACCACAGCCCACTCTCCTCTAAAACTTTTCTTACTGAGAACTAATTAGGTGTACAGTACCTGGAAGTGCCTCTGAAAAGCAGGGTTGGGTATCTTGTGGACCTTAAACATGTCCTTTTGTTGTCCATCCTCATCTTCTTCTACCAACATCATGGAGTCAATGAGAGAGTCAACAGCAGACAGCTGGACGTCTAGAGGAGTCACATGATAAAGAACTCAAGAGATCATTATCATCTCTGTACATTGCATACATAATTAACTTAGTGCACAGGCTGGAAATAGATAGACAGTCAGCCCAGCTCTGTGTGCAGGTATCAACAGAACCTCTTAAAGATGACTAATCAATGCCATTTGTATAAGCCACACAAAAAACAAACAAACAGAGCCTAGCAACCTCCTTGAGTCAGTCTGATACAGTCTGTTAAATGATCATTTATACCCTTTGATATAACGTGTTCATTAGGGAGTTTTAAACATGCTGTTATGTAGATTTTTTGCCTTTGCAATAAACCGGAAAACAATACCTGCTTCCCTGCTTCCGGTAAAAGTGTGCCACATGTAAACCTGTGGTCTGCAGTCAAAGCTACTGCTGTTGTGCTCCTTTTCAAAGGTAGCTTTGCTCTTCATAGGTGGTGTGAGGATCAGTGAAACATCTTCATTCAGTGATACTATGAGTTTTACTGATTTGAACAAGTGTAACATGCAGACACAGTACCTGAGGGGATGAACTTCTTATTGTTTTCAAGGGAAGGAAATGTAAACTGTCTAAGGTCTTCCACGAAAGGCAGCTGGATGTACAGGAGACACTATGAAGAGCAAGAGACCGACCATTAGCTCTGCGCTGTTTGTTACAGTGAATATACTGCTGAAAAGCGTCCGTGAACCCACCTCATAGTTCTGTTTGATGCAAGGGATAGCTGCTCCTACTTGAGGGTTGCTGCGCCGGTCATAAGCATAACGTACAATGGCCACCATATTGAGTTCATCCAATGCTCGGATGAGAGCTGACAGCGCCACTCCTGCATGCTGCTCAGACAGACCAGGAGAATTAGGAAAAGGTCAGCATTGATATGTATTTATCGGGTTTGGTGTGAGTCTCAACATTCGCACCTCATCATCCTTTGGAGCAAATATTTTGACGACTTGATTGCCCATAAACTGATGGCGTTGAATCTGCATTCAGGCAGTAGAAAGGACAAAAGGATTGTCATGAAGTGTTTTTTTACAGAAGAGGGAAACAGCTTGGTTACACAATGTTTTTTACTTGAATACTTTTTAGATACCATGCATGCACAATAATACTATCATAATAAGCACATTACCAGGTTCTGCTTGGTGAAACCCAGAACAGCAAAGCACTTCCCATCATGCTTGTATTTCATCTGCTCTTGATCCACTTTGGAGAAGGGAACAATATCACTTCCGTAGCGAAACCCTGTGAGCAGAAAATAATCAAACTTTAATAATGCTGAATGATATCCTGTGTGCTATTTTTTTCTGTACTTCTGTTAACTATATATTGTTATGATGACAGCAGTTTATGTTAAACATAGTCAAAGATGGCCAACATGTCAGCCCTGAACACTCCATTTCTAACATTTCTTTCTACCTTGCTGATTAGCAGACATCAGCTCATCCTGCATGCCCATCAACAGCTTTGGTTGCTAAGATGATTGTTAAGATGTTAAGGTTTTCATCTTGTTAACACTGTCTACTTATATCTTATGACACTATTTGTTTCATGGTTTGTTGCTGTAGCCTCCACAGCTGGTGAATATCTGCAAAGGAGCAAGAGCTAAAAGTGAAATGGAACTTGAGGCAACAGCAAGACAAGGAAATGGAGGGTTTAATGTTACAGTCCAGTTAATCACATCAACTGTCTATTAACATGGTATCAAGAGAGTGCTTTGCTTGGAACTTGTTGTCAACAACAGGGGTGAAGTTCTAATATGTCGACTAATTGTAATCAAGAGCCAAGCCATAGAGGTAAATATTCAGGACTTATTTAGACACCAACTTAAATTTCAGTGAAAACAGAGACTACATTTTTTAAAAATGTAATACAAATAGTTTCTCTTAAGGAAATTAAATAGCTTTGATATGAACACGATGGCTAACACCATTCTAGCGTTAAGTTGAATCTCCTACAACATTGCATGCTGATATGGAAATTTAGGAGCCTGGAGCAAAAGTAAGCTCACAAAAATAGTTAACACTGTCACTGACATTGTACAACACCCCCAGTGACACTTGTTGGTGCTGTGCGCAACACATACCAAGAGAAAAGCAACATTAATAGGACTCTCCATACCGCCTGTAAAATTAATTTGAAAAAATATACCCTTTATATTTGGAAGAAAGATAAAGGGCAATGACAGCAACAAGGAACATCTTTAAGAGATCTTTTAATCTGTGCAATTTACAAATTATCTATTTAAGATTAAAGTATTTAAATATTCACTGTCATTTAAGCACAGTTTTATTATCTTTAAACATATTGCAGTTGAAACCCCTAAGACACCTGAGACTATGATAAAAAAAAGGATTTTTGAAAGACTGTAAATCATGAAATGATATTCCAATAGAATCACAGATTTTAACTACAGTTCTGCAAATGTGCATGACTTGTCCACTTCAAGTAAAAAGTTCAACATCTTTAGTAAATGTGACCTCAAATAATATCCTCACCTTGAATGATGTCATCTTTCTGTACCTCTGTCTCATTGTCATCATCCAGGCAGTAGACAGTCTCCCTCTTCACGTCATCTCTAAGATTGGTTTGAGCATCGACTGTAATCCACATTTTCTTCAGCTTCTCTTCAGTCACCTGGTGGCCATAAAATGTTGTAATTCTAGATGAGAAAACCTCAGCTCCACTGGCAAGACTTTATTTGACTGATGCTGATGAGCCATCTGCTTTTACACTGCACAATAGCAAGGTGAAGCCAACTGAAGCAATGAAATGGCATACAGTAACTGTTAGTGTGCTTCAACAATAAGTAAAATGATGCAAAAACTTCAGGTAACATGATTTACTGCTCCGTGTTAGATGATGCAGAGTACGTCAGTCAAAGCACAGAGTTTGAATGATTTTGTCCTAAGTAAACAAACAAAAAGAAAATGAACCCAAAGGCCTTTGGCATAATGATGTAAAGAAAAAATGGGACAGTGCTAAAAACCTTCTCACCAACAGCCACAGGAGGAAAATGAAAGACTGCTCAAACCTGGATGGGTCTTAGCTCCTATCTCTTAAGTCATACATTTTGGGATAAGCTGCATTCCTTTAGCCTGGGTATACCCATACATTGTTGCATGCGATTTCATTTCGCTTTGCAAATCAGTCTGGACGCCATGGACCCAACTTTCCTGTCAGCGAGGGAGCCAATCACAGAACAGGGGAGGGGGCAGTAAGACGATGACAACACACAGAAGCTAAAAACATGTCTGTTGAGTGTGCATAAATACCTTCTATTCTCATTTTTATCTTGCACAAATGGCAGTAGTCACTGGACGCCATTATTTCTCCGACCTCATCCTATTTCTGTCGCTGTACATACGCCATCTATGTTTTATGCGACTGGTTATAAGATACGTGCAGATGCATTTGATAGACATTTGCAGCGCCCAATAAACGGCTCTGGGCTTTCATAAACCACGCCTCAAATATGAAAAACTTAATTAGTGGTTTCCAGACCAAATCTCAATCTACATTGAGATGAGGGCTGGTGTTAGCCAGGCTAGCATTCCTTTGAGTTGCTCTCCTTTTTTTTTTTTTATTTAAGGTAAATGTCTGATTTGGTCTGAATTGCTACCAGACATGTATATAAAGGTGTAGCTAGACTTATGTGCTTTATTTAACGATTGGTAAGTGTTAAGGAAATTCAGACTCTATTTCAAAATGTGTTAATTATAAGTTATTCATCTTTTGCATTTGATTCATTTGACATTAACCAGTGTAACTGTGCTTTTTTAAGCTTTGGTTGGAGCACTAAAATAATAATTAATATATTTAATTATAGATTAGTTAAATAATGATTATATGTTTTGTTCAGTATTTTATGTGTTTAATGGATAGGTAATACAATTTTTACGTCTTCTACTGTTTCATGATGCAGCGATTACATTTAATTTTCATATATCTGATGAAACTAAAATCACTCCCCTCTAAAGTTGGAGACCAGATTCTCTCCACACAAAAGCATTAATTAATTAAAGCTGCACGCAGCCTTGAACGGACCTCGCCCC
>JANJYP010051225.1:0-12637 GCA_024605115.1 Rastrelliger brachysoma | reverse complement strand
GGTGATACCAGTATTTGCTATGAAGTTTGAACACTTATTAATAAGCGGTCATCGGCTTATCTAATTGGCGTTTGAAGCTTTGTGCACTGATTTTTATAATGTAAGAATTTGAGTCAGTCTGCTGGTGGTCTCAGACTTTAAATGGAATTTGTCTTTTTCGTATTTTTCCGGCAATGAAAGTAGTTCATTTTGAAGCATCTGAGCTTTTTTGTGTGATTTCTGAGTGATGCTCCTCCTGAATATGCTGCCCGCTGGGACTGACAGACTGCAGTTGTTCTTGTCTTTTATCATAGAGAATACGCAGGAGGACACAGCTTCTTTCTGTGTGTGTGTGTGTGTGTGTGTGTGTGTGTGTGTGTGTGTGTGTGTGTGTGTGTGTGTGTGTGTGTGTGTGTGTGTGTGTGTTGAAAAGCAAGGCGTGTTCTGCCTGTATAAAGAGCGCTGGCCTCAGACTGCTCATCATAGAAGATACTTATCACTGGTGGATCAGATGAAGTGTGATCTGTGTGTGTGTGTGTGTGTATGCATTAGAAGGCAGCTACATGTCTGTGTTTTGCTGCCGTCTTACAAACTGAAGGGATTTTGCTTAACTAAACCAAGGGGTGGATCTCACACCGCAAAGGGGAAAGAGGAAAAAGGTTTCTGAATGTCCGAATTATGCAATGATAAGCATGCGTGATGAGCTAACGGTGTGGCTTTGTCATGCTGAGGAAGGGTGTGTGTCGCGTTCGCATGTTTGTGCCACGTCAATTCTCAGCTGCGTTGTACCTGTGAAGCTTCTGCTAATTTATGCATCGTAAATGAGGAAGAATCAAACTCCAAACATCCAGGGTTATTTTCATCGTTTGGGGTTTTTTTTTTCTATGTGAACTGCTGATACTGTATTATGTTATACAAGAACACTGTTTGCTTTGTTTGCTGGCACTTAGAAAGCCTGAGAATTAAACTAGTTTCATCTTCACTCAGCACTCAGGGCAGCTGCTTTGATTACTGTTTGAATTGCGGCTCCTTAATTACCTGGCAGGGCAGTCGAGGGATTTCTTCCTGTTTCTTTTCCCTCCATATTTCTTTAATCATGCTTTTTTTCCTTTCTTCCCCTTTAACCACCCATCCATCTTTCTTGTTTCCATGTGATTTAACCAGATCCCAACCAAATGAACCAACGTGTGTGTTGTCTTCATTGCAATAAGTCATTTTGTCAGATTTGTTTGACATACAGTAGTGCTCACTGTTTCATCTGCCCACGACCTCCTAATGAATGGATGCAAATCGCAAACACTAAATCAAACAAGTATGTAACATCCTGTTTTGCATTTAAATGCAGACTAGTGTTCCACATCGCTAGTGTTTGCTCTGTATTTCTTAATCCTGATGCGCCCTCACCCTGTCTTTCATTCTGCCTGCTGTATTATCCCTCTCATATCTGTCCCATCCTGTCCCATCCCATCTCATCCTCCGTCATGGCTCATGCCTGGCTTTGTTAGCCTTGCCAAATATTAAAGGCAGAAAGCTGGCAGTCCCAACATCTGTAGACCCATGCACGTGTGTGTGCGTTTATGCGTGTGCATTTGTTGTGTATGTTCAAAGGTTTTGTGTGGATGGTCCATTCCCTCGTTAGCAAAGATGAACCCTCTGTCCCTCAGCCAAGCTGTCAATACGACCTTGAAAACAGGACCAATTAGAGGCACCTCGCTGCGACAGGTCATCGACTTACTAATCTGCCTCTCTCTGTGCGTCCTCCCATCCTACTTTTTCCTGACTTTCGACTGGACTTTGAATGCAGCTTCTCTTTCCACATTCCAGAACTCCAAAATTGTGTAGTCACTATAAAATTATCACACATTAATCCTGCTTCAATCAAAACTGCGGACAAAATGCATTTGAAACACTCAAACATTCTAGATATAAACACATCAAATAAAACTGTATATTCTCCAGAGTATGGAAGTTGTGGTTGATCATGAGAGAGAGATAAATTTAGAAAGTAGAAAGTTGACAAGGTGTTTGATCATTGAACTGTCTCAAACACACTGATAAACTCAGCAAGGTCTTTTAAAAAGCAGTGATAGAAGTTCTACAGGGTTCTGAAACCATGACGTGACACTACATTCACAAACACTTATATACATACTCTGTGTTCTTACTGGATGTCTATGCTATATAATAATATTATATAATGTATAGCGATATCAGATTTGTAGCTACAGCTGTAGAGATCTGAAAGATGTTATTTTAAATATTCCTCTTGAGATTACAACCAAATTGTATTAGTACAAGTTCAAAAATGCAGCGCAAAGTAGGACATAAATAATCAATACTGCTGAAACTTAAATGTGCTGTACTAACTTTTGATACCCAAGGTGAACTAAAGTCGCTTAAAGTTTCCCAAAGTCTTTGTACTTGAGATGAATACCCCCCTCCTCCCACACACACACACACACACACACACACACTGTACACACATACATATATATAATTAGAGGTGTTCACTGGCCTT
The DNA here is from genome assembly GCA_024605115.1 of Rastrelliger brachysoma. Lineage (NCBI taxonomy): Eukaryota > Metazoa > Chordata > Actinopteri > Scombriformes > Scombridae > Rastrelliger > Rastrelliger brachysoma. Next base: position 10,140 of record JANJYP010051225.1, on the reverse strand, counting down.
GCAGTCAGTGCAGGTCCTGCAGTTAATCCTGCAGGAGCAGCATTGGTTCACTGAGCCAGGACCATTGATGGAGGCAGCATTATTAATGACCAGAGGGTTTTGAAACTTCAAAGAGCATCAGCAAGGCTCTCTATAAGATTCTCTTTGGTGTTATACAGTAGCGCAGTGTGTGTGTGCGTGTATGTACATTTGAGCATGTAAGACTGCAAGTGTGTAAGGAGTAGTGTAAAGTTTAACATGACAAACCCCATCAGAGGACTTGAACATGTTCCCTGTGTTGTTTTTTTTTTTTTTAGCTGTGGCTCTTTCATTTCATTTAACAGAGGGAGGAGGCGTGCCACCATAAGAGAGTGACGTTCAGTGGTTTAAACATATCATGTAACATTCAAGTGGGAGTGTAGCTGTGTTTGTACCTCTCTCTGGGAGCAGAGGGGTGTGTGTGTGTGAGAGAGAGTACCAGGGACGACCAGCTCTGCATACAGAACTTATTTCCCTTCTCTCTGTTTCACTTGGCCAGCTTTTCTTCCCTTCGGTTTGAAAAATCGCTTGCTTAAAGTCGGCAATATGCGCCGTAATAAATGGAGATTAGTTTGATCACTAAGTGGAACATCGTCAGCCATTTTTCAAATTTTTTATGCCCTTGTGGTTTGTTTTGATTACGTAGCCTCGCTGTCTTTTCTTTTGGAGCACATGTGCAGAACAATGTAATTATACCTTCTTTATTTTGACAGCGGTGGCATTATTATTTTGAGACCTTGAGACGTTTTTTGGTGTTTCATTACTCGAAACCCAGAATAAACCTCCTGCCCCACTTCTCTTCTTATACATCTAGAAGTGTTTGCTTCTTATCAGCCTCCCCCTCAGGGTTCTCACATCTGCCATCTTCCCTGTCGCTTATCCCCTCCGCCCCCTTGTCATTTTCCCCCCCTCCATCTTTCTGTCTGTCCGATCTGTGGGAGTTTCTCACCTAGAGCTGCCATGTGTGTGTCAGACCCGCTGCTGTTCGCACTACCTCAGCAGCTAAAGCCGTCCCCAGGGAAACCAGCCAAGCGTGGTGGTGCAGGCTCCAAACTGTGATTTTAAAAATGGGAATGGCAGCATGTGGGCGTGTGTCAGTCTTATTTCACTTAATATATATACCATCATGCATACATTTGTGCTGTTTATGTTTGTATCAGCAAGTTTTAGAGGGGCTCTTGTTAAAGTTTCAATGTTGAGGAGGCTGTAGTTTACCTAGTAGCAGCCTAAATATGCAGTAGAAGCAAACCGTTTCTGAACCAATAGGAGGCAAGAGCAGCAACCCTGGAGATGGACTGCATGTTAAACAGGCTGCTTACGGACTTGTGTGTGCTTGTGTGTGTGTGTGTGGTAACAAACTGCTGCTTTACCCCACTGTTAATCTACAGAATAGCACAAATTTGGTCAGACTTCTTTAAAATAACACTAATAAGATTGTCTTTTTAAACCTCAATATGTAAACTGTGATTTCAGTCACTACTATTTACAGAGAGGTCAAAGGTCGGGGTCAGCCGCATATCTTTTTCTAAAGGACAATTCATCACTGTGGATGCTCATGAATTGAGAAGTCAGACTATAGGTGTACTGTTTAACTCTGTGTGAGCTAAGGGGGAGTGTTTGTCCTTGTGTGAGCAGAACTGTGACCTTCTGTGTGGTGTGTGTGTGTGTGTGTGTGTGTGTGTGTGTGTGTNNGAGAGAGAGAGAGAGAGAGAGAGAGAGAGAGAAAGAGAGAGAGACATTGACTCATAGCTCTCTTCCTCTGTTCCCACAGCTCTCCTGTATAAACCTATTGACCGTGTCACCAGAAGCACCCTGGTCCTTCATGTGAGTACACAGCTTTCACTGCCAATGCTTTAAAGGATAATTTCACCCAAATTACTTACAAACACGTAACCTGGAAATGTTGCTGCAGAGTTTGACAAACGCATCTATGTGTGTGGCCAGATACCACTGGAATCTGTAAAGAAAAGACACATTTTATAACAGACTCGACATTCTTCTCAGCAAATCCACCCCGGAAAGTAAAATTTAGACTCTCACACGTCTTACGTCTCCTCCACACAGCAGCACAAGAGCTGCAAAGTTGCTGTGTCCTCCCCCACTTTGGATGAGTGATAATTCAGTAGAAAGTGTCAATCACAGAAGCAGGATGGCTGGATGTGTCTAGTTAGTTTATGGGAGTATACTGCATGAATAAGTTTGCATAAAGCTGTCAGAACAACAACACTAGAACAAATGTCATGTTCCTGTTATTCATGCAAAGTAAGAGATTGTGGAAACTGTTCAAAATCAACAACAACAAGGATACGATATTTTTCAAGATACGTTTGTATACAATTAGAACTAATATTGAATCTAAACTTCCTCTCTTGTTGAATTTCCACTGAAAAACAGAAACGAGTCAAAATTACCAGCACAATCAAATATATAAATCTGTTATTTATGCCATTCATGCATCATGCAGTGCTATTTGTACTTTCACACTACACTTAAGTTTTATACATCTACTATATATATCCTTGTATTTTTGTACATATTACAGGACTTGCTGAAACACACTCCTAAGGACCACCCAGACTTCCCTCTCCTGCAGGACGCTCTGCGGATATCTCAGAACTTCCTCTCCTCTATCAATGAGGAGATAGACCCACGCAGGACCGCTGTCACCACACCAAAGGGAGAGGTAGTTACTCTAATGCTGAATGCAACAGTTATATAGTCGTTTTTTTCTCTGGGCTTGTCTTAATAATGTGGTCAGAGCAATGGCAATAGCATCATGACGCTGTGTCACAGGGTGCAGAGAGACTGACAGTTATTCAGCTCGGTCGATATTTTGTCTGTCCATCCTGTCGTTTCGCTACATCTCCTGAGAAACGACATAAGGTTATACTCCAACTACATTTTAAAATTCAGCATTTTAAAATGTAGTCAGTACAATGGTGTAAGAGTATACTGGAAAGTTTATAAAAGGTGCGCAGTGGTGTCCGGGGAAGGAAACAAGTTATGTTGACATTCAGCATTTCTAAACATATCACATTTCCTAACTCATAAAACACTTGAAAAAAAGATTTTAAAAATATTTGAAATCATACAACGTTACACCCTTGTTTACTAGCTTGCAGTCTTCTTTTCTTTTTGGACGCTTAAAATAAAAAAAAAAAAACTAAAAGGAAGGACTGCTTTAATATCTTTTACTGTGGATACTATTGCCTTCTGGTTTCAGCTGTGACTCTTAAGATTAGTAAACTATCTGGCCTTAAAGAGTGTGAAGCCAGTATGGAGCCAGTTTTTAGTGATTATAAAGTTGTTATAGAGTAGTACCCTTAGTTTCCTTTTTTGAAATATGCCATCAGTTCACATCCAAGTAGAAACTGAAAACAAGGCAGTTTCTCACTTCTCAAATGTTGCCAAAGGTCATCATGGTTTTGATCCGACATAATGAGCCAAAACTTGACTGGTGACAGATTAATTTGATTAATATTGTCTACGTGTTGGTGAGACAATGAGAAGTGACATCAGGTTCTCTTTCAGGCTCGTCAGCTGGTGAAGGATGGCTTCCTGGTGGAGGTGTCAGAAAGCTCCAGGAAGCTACGGCACGTCTTCCTCTTCACCGATCTGCTGCTCTGTGCTAAGATGAAGAAGACAGCTGTGGGGTGAGTCTACCAAACCTCTGCCCCTTCATCCTTTTTCAGAGGACAAAAAACTGCAGGCGAATTTAACACCGAGCAGTCTTTAATGTTGAATATCCAGTCTCAGGATTACCCTCCCCGTGTTCCTATCTGTATGTCATTCATTTTGCCTTCCACATCAGCACATCAGCCTCCCGACAGCGAAACAGAAAGGATGACACCTGCACTTTACAAAAAATCTCGTCTCTCTCTGTTCCCACTTCTTCAAAGCCGGAGAGCTTTTTGACACCTTGCTAACAAAGAGAACGACTGGCAGGCATTTTGTCCCTACTATTTTGATGAGTGGAGAGGAGAGAAACAGACATACATTGTGAATAGAGAGTGAGACTGAACACAGAGGTGTTGTTCAGTAAAATGTGTAAGCATGAGCAGAGGTTTGTGTGTCTCACAACTTCAGTCTGCTGGAAGCAAAGTAGAAAGGTTGACAGAAACAGAGTGATTGTGTTGTTGTTTTTGTTGTGTGTGACACTACACGCTACAAAATCCTGACACATGTCCATAGATGTCATATTTTTGGGATTGCGTGCAGCTAGCTTTATCAGCATAGCGGCAGCTGTTAGCCTGATTGGATCTGATTTTGGTTGACAGTCATAATTTGTCTGTCATTTGCAGACACGCCTCACTTGGACGAAGAAACAGTATTGCCATAACTACCAGACATGTAAATCGAACTATTATGGTCTGGAGTGTTATCTCATTGTCCTGCGAGATAAACACACACACACACACACACACACACACACACACACACACACACACACACACACACACACACACACACACACACACACACACACACACATTGTGCTCAGAAACCCAATCACTTTGTGTTAAGTCCCTTAGGCTGCTTAATCCCATTGAATGTGATGATTATCTGGGTTTTATACAACATATTCACACTGGCTGTGCTTCCACATGTTTTTCTTTCTGAATTAGTATTTTTGAATTTTCCTGTGTGTACTCTGCCTTTTGCTTAAATGTACTGAATGGACCTTTCTGTATATTGTATTCTTTTGTATCTAATTTAGTCCCACCCTCATGTTAATAAAGCAGTGTGCAGCACCTGCAAGGGTGTGTTCAAGTGTGACTACATCAGCTTCAGGCAGTGCAATGGGTGTACTGAATTATGACTGATGGATAGTCTGTGAAACAAAGAGAAGCTCAGAGTGCCGGGACAAAGAGTTTGCTCATCAGAGGCTCGTGACCGGCAGAGGGAGGAAAGAAACTACTTCAAAAAGAACATGAGTGAAGTCAATTATAAAGAGACAAATGAGCCATCTTTCATATGCTGCCAAAGTCACTGAATAGGCTTTTGACTGAGAATTCAGGCTACACATACCAAAGCAATATTTGTTCAAGATGACGTAATGTTTTAATGTCGTTAAAGTTTTATAGCGCATGCTGAAAAATGCATAACAAATCTGATCATTGGTCTTCTGAGGCAGGTGTCACATTGATAATGAGTTTACAGTGTAGCACCCAGGAATGCTAATCAGAGTCTCATCATTAGTGTCAGCGCAATTAATTCCTCCGAGTGCTGGTGGAAGTAACACTTTGCTAAGCATGTTTTAATGTTTAGATAATATAACTTTGTGACTATATGCATAAGCTGAGCAGTAATACATTTATGAGAGTGAATTTAAATTGAAATGCCCCCCTATAGACCAATTAGTGTAATTTGCAAGGCTGGCTGGTTTTTGTGATGTGTATCTTTTAAAAGTGACGTGTTTAAATGACGGGAAAGCGATGAATAAAATCATCTCTTACAAGAAATCATTCCTCACTCCCATCTTTACCTCTTCTGTCCATCCACAGTCGTCACCAGCAGTATGAATGCAAGTGGTACATCCCTCTGGCCGATCTGACTTTCACCACCCTGGACGACTCCGACTCTTGTCCCAGCATCCAAGTTCTGCCCGAGCACGAGATCGAGGAGATGAAAATCAAGATCTCAGTCTTAAAAAATGAGATCCAAAAAGAGAAGGTAACCATGCTGGGCTTTTACTGGCGTGTTGGAATAAGTCAAATATACTGCTGTGGTTTAGAATGACTTAGCTTAATAAGGATGGGTTTAAAATTGAGACAAATAACTGTCACTTCTGTTAATCTATATTAATGCAGACAAGAGTGAATAGGTTAATTACACTTAAGTTGGATTCACTATGAAGAAAGTATTGGACTAAACAGGCATTTATGTAATGTTAAAATTCTAAAATGTCACTGTGCCACCTGTAACTGACAAATGTTACACTCTGAGGATAGAAAGGCAAGAAGAATTCATTCAGGACGAACCCTAGGTGGAATTGTTATTGTGTTATTCGGGTATAAAAAGATACAAAAACATTACTAGGATATGAATAGATAACGCATTCTGACCAAGTTACGAGCAGCTGCAGATATTTCGCAGTAATATTCACCCACGCCCGCCCACTTCTGCCACTAGTCTGCCACCCAGTTCACACAACATGCCACAAAACCACACTACCGCTTCTCTGTGTTGTAACCCAGTCAAATCAAAACACGGTTCTATCAGCATCATATTGAATACTGACACATTATGCAACTTGACAGCAGATGGAACACAGATGTGCTAGTTAAAAAACAGTCTCATAAGTGCATGCCAAAATACCAAAAGAGCTTTTCAGATTTTTGTCTTTTCTCATTTTTTGAATCAGCACTTGCATCGATTTTACTCAGACTCCATTTAAACTTACTTTATTCTGATGGTGAGGATCAAATACAAATTCATTTCAGTACATAAATAGAATATGATGTTATTTGTTATATTTTAGCTACAGTCTCTACTGTGTATGATGAATATAAATGCAGTAGAAGCACCAAAATGAAGAGGTCCAGACAGTATCCAACAAACACTGGTGCACACTGCACTCTGTCCACTTCCTGTATAATACAAATATAGATATTTCTGTGACATATACAGATAAAACTTCACGTTACGCCCCCCTAATTTATAGGCAGACACTGTGGCTGTAGGCTAAATTGGCAGACATTTCGGAAACAGGCGCAGTGATAAAAAGTTTGATGCCAAGCTACACATGATTAGGGAAGAAGTTATTTTAAAATGTGCACCGGAAAGGTCTCTTTTCTGCGGCGGTACATGCTCGAGGTTCCTCAGAATCAACACACAAACACACATATAAATACATACAAGTGAGTCAGTGGGGGAGTTTTGACTGATTGTGTCCTGTCTTTTCATGGAAAACTCCCCTGTGTCACTTATGCCTTACTGGAAGGGGTTTACCTCCTGTTAGACACACTGTTTATTTTTCATACCTTTTGTCTTTTACAAGGTCAAGACGGTTAAATGAATCATGAGGGAAACTGCGGTCAAAAAAAAAAACCTGCCATCTAAACATAAACAAATCCTCAAAATATGGAAAAAATGAAGTTCAAAAAATGTCAAGAAAGACGTCAGGAACCACTTCCTGTTCTCCAAATAGTGTGAGTTACTGTGATTTGCGTCACGTTTAGGAAAATGTTTGCAATAGTCTCCTCTATTCCTGTTAGTGTTGAAACATTTAGTTAGTGACAGGGGTTAGAAAGTAAAAAAAATGTTATAAGGTTCAAATAGTTACAAATATGTACAGTAATACACCCACACACACATGCCAGCCCTGGGTGAGAGGAGCAGAGAGTTCCTGTTATTCCCCTCGTTTAGCGTTCAGCTCGCGTACCGGGGGCACATTGAGTGACCAAGGCTGGTATTTTGAGTTGGAGGAGAGATTTGCCTGATAGTAACCAGGCTGTGACTCACAGCTTCCTGGTGAGAGGGCTGTGAGGGCTGGGAGGATGTGTGTATTTGTTTTCCTTCATTACTGGCAAGGAGCTGAGATCCTTGAATTATATAGGACTCTCACAGCGCAGCACTTCAGAGCTTAATCCGCAGACTTCCCTGGAAAATAGGAAAGATTTTGATAAGCCGGTTTGATGGCGATAAGAACTTCAGACACAGTAATGATTAATGAGTTTGTTTATAACGTCTGCACACATGCTTTTGAGTCGGCTGTCATAAGAGATTGCGTTTCAAGTTTAAAACAAGACAGAAAAGATACTGACAGTATTGTTTTATTTCAGAATACACTGTACTGTTTATAGTTGTTATAGGAATGTTTAAGAAAAGTGGAAGAAAGGTAACAAGCATACAGATGTTAATAAACCTCAAGATATACATGAGGCCAATTTTTAAACTTAGAATTTATCAAATAAACATATTATGAAAAATATAGTAAGAGAGGCTTGTCAAGTTTTTCTTCTTTCTTTGAAACTGTGGCTAATTAGTAGTTTAAATCACTTTCTTCCTTTTTAGTGTTCACGCCACTTCATGACGTTCTGTGTGTCATATTTGTGCGTGTGCGTTCATTGTGTAGAAAGCACCAAAGGGTCAGAGCCGTGTGGACCGTCTGAGGAAGAAGATGAATGAGCAGGAGTCGTGGCTGCTCCTGCACTCCCCCACCATCCCTTTCCGCATCCACAACAAACATGGAAAGGTAATCAGTCTGTCCCCGGCTCCCTTCGCGCTCTGCAGACCTCTCAGATCTCACCACTAGAGGGAGACATGCACCTTCCAAAAGAGTTTTCTGTGTTAGATTACATACAGAATTCAGATTTAGACATATGAGCATCTCACTCAGTAACATGCTGTTAGAATATGCTTGATGAATTAGTATATTAAGTGTTTGTTTTTCTGTGTGTGTGTGTGTGTGTGTGTGTGTGTGTTCAGAGCTATTTGTTCCTGCTTTCCTCTGACTACGAGAGGTCAGAGTGGAGGGAAAGCATCCAGAAGCTTCAGAAGAAAGGTAACACTGTCTTATTGACTGTCCTTTATAAGACATGGTGTGCTTCATCTGTAAATGGTTTAAATCTACTTTCTATTCAGTGTTCCATAGAAAAATGAAAGTTTGACCATAGCTGTGTGTGGTTGCTGTGTTTTGTTTTGTTTTTTCTAGACCTCCAGGCATGCGTATTAAGCTCTGTAGAACTCCAGGTTTTGACCAGCTCCTGTTTCAAACTCCGAACTGTCCACAATATTCCTGTCACCAGTAACAAAGATGGNATCTTTTTTTAATGTCTTCTATTTGAAGATTTTGTATGTTTGTCTTTCTTCTTTTTTTCTCCCCTTAAATCACAAACACACACACACACACACACAGAGTCAGTCAGTCTCTCATTGCTCCTTCCTCTCCTCTCCTCTGCTCTCTGCTTTGAGTTTAAATTTGCACAAAAGGACCCATTACATTCTCAGTATAAAAAAAAGCCACATAATGAGAGCGGGGGCCTTGCAGGAGAGAATCTAGGTTACAATATGTTTCTCATCTAGCTTGTAGCAGTCAATGCCACGCAGTGAAGGAAGCGGTGGCCTGCGCTGAGCTCTCGGTTCCTATATGTTTGTTTTTGCTCCAGATCACCACGTTGCGCTACTCGCGCAGGCTGGTGGTGACATTAAAGCCATCTGGCTAACCTGCTCTGAAATGCCTGAATGGCACAAGAGGTCTCTGCTTTCACATGTGCAAACACAACATACGCACACACACATAACACACATAACCGCAGACTAGCTCGCATCATACAGGAAATCTTCATACAATGGAGTCACTATGCCAGCAAACCATTATTTTGACATCCAATATCTTAAAAGCGGCGATCACAGAGATTCTTAGTTCTTATTTTAATTAGACACCCTGGTGAACTTTGAGGGGCACCGAAACTCCCGGATGTCAGCCGTCAATCAAACAGAAATGCCACTCTTCATCTAATCCCTATTTAAAACAAACTATCAATGTAAAACACGCTTCTGGAGTTTCACCACAGCAACTTGGTTAATGAGGGTTTTTCTAAGTTGACACTGTGTACAGAGCTTATAAAGGCTGCGTTCATTCAAGCATTCATGCAGTCAGCTGTTAGTCACACCCACCTCTTACATCAACACACATCAAAGAAGCATTTTACACGCTTCACAATCAGAAGGGAAAAAAAGTATTAGAGATATTGTTAGAAAACAACACATACCAATTCGTATTAGATGGCAGAGGATGAGCACAAGTAGTCCTTTAAAGAGATTATTTTCAGGAATGGTCTCAGATCAAGATTATTCATGCTGTAGTGCACAAAAGTGATAAGGATGAATGAATGTAATAGATTTAGGTCTTCCTTTTTGGCAGCAGATTGTACATATCTTCTTTTCTCATAGGAACTTTCTCAATGCCAATATATCTTAAAGACAGTAATGGAGGATTTGCCTGTCTGGAATATGAAAAGGGCACCTTTCACTTTAACAGTCTGCCTTGTTAACTTTTTTAACATTTAAAACAATAGCTGTAGTTGAGCCCAGTCAAAAGTTTGGACACAGCTTCCCCTTGACTTGAATGAGAAAGTGTGTCCAGTCTTTTGACTGGTGCTGTGTGTGCTGTTAAAC
>JANJYP010051196.1:0-18858 GCA_024605115.1 Rastrelliger brachysoma | reverse complement strand
CTGCTCAGGTCTTGCTGAGAGAGCTACAGGTGTGTTCAGTGTCAAAGACACAGTGGTTTCAGCCAGTGACATTTGAAAGCCCTGTACTCCTATGATGACAGCAGCTGACAGCAAACGCTCCGTGATGCACTGCACCCCAGTGCAACTGCATGGAGACTGCAAGTGTACAGAGACTGTGTGGGTCTTACTGCTTATCTTAAGTGTGAAAATAATAAACATGTGAAATTACTGTACAAGTCACAGGATGAGTCAAAACCAAGAAAAAAAGTGCGACTTATATTCTGAAAAATACATTTGTTTTTTTTTCTTTTGTTGTATTACTAATTTTAGAAATTAAATTTTAAACTACAAAAAATGGATGGAAATCAATGGTTTCCTACAGTATGCTGCAATAAACTCCAGTCCACAATGAGCCTGAACAGGATGAGCATTTATAGAAAATAAATGGATAGGAGGCAAGTTAATTGTTAACACCTTATTGAAGTTAATGGAAATCTATGGGTGCCTGGCAAATCAATTGGATTTGCAAAGAAAAAAGTTATGGTTTGCTGTGCAAAATTGTCAGCAGTAATATAAACTATATGCATAGTAAATGGACTATAACAAGCCCCTAGAGAGCAAGTCTGTAAGGTGTTTTTTCCCCCACACAGGCCTTATTAGCCACATCAGCCATTGCTTAGTTTTGGTATTTCATGTGTCTACAGTTTAGATGACTTATTGCTCTTCTCTCTGTGTGCTGGCAGCTTTTCACAACTATCTCATATTCCCAACCTGCTCTGGCCTTCTTCCTGTCTCTGTCCCACACCACACCCACCCTGCACCCCTGTGTGGCATCAGACATACAGGCGTGCCACTGCACTGACATGGTCGTTTGTCTTCTGACCGCCGTGGCATATGGAGAGGGCTGGCACTGCACAGATGTCCACTAAGTGCTGATGAGGGGAGTGAGGAATGGATGGGCTGGGGCTAAAAGGATCTTTACTGATGCTGCTGGAGCCTGGTACTGCTCTGCCCTGCTGGTGTTATTAACTTTACTGTACTGAGAAGGGGAGCAATGAGCCTACTCAATAAAGTGTGTGTTTCCAGATATCTAGGAAAGTGAGTGAGCATGTGTTTGCCTTTGCTCCCTCTCTCTTTCTCCATCTGTGTGTCTGTTTCTATCTTTGTACCTTGAACTAGAATGAGTGTGTGTGCAGCCTAGTGGGTGCTGTGCAGGCTAGTGGGTGCTGTCTGGTGGAGATCTAGTGTATGGACGGGAAGGAGGGTGTGGATTAAAGCCGTAGGTAGAGCAGAGAGAGCCTGAAAAGAATAATTTGCAGCTTAAGGCCAATAGCTTCAAAGTCATGAATCCTCATGGGTGAGCCAGCCAGGCTCTGAACCTGTCAATGGTAACTTACTCCTCGGATAGCATGCCAAAGACTTCAATAATGACATCACCCAGGCATGGGGCTAGGGGAGAAGAGCTGGGGTGGGGTAAGGGAGAGCTGAGAGACGGGCCAGCTTTTTCAGGGGTGCAAGCGTGGCCCTTCACAGCACTTTGAAGTCCCGCTTGACGAGGGCTTTGCAGCTGCCTGATACCGGCCATGTTGTTTTCTGCGCGGATTGGCCACAGAAGCCACCAGGGTGGCTTATCAGATTTATTGAGGCTTAGCGGTTGACGTTCAGAGTGTGTATGTGTGATGAAGTATGTGTGTGTATGGAGGAGGAACCGGGTGAATAGGGAAAGGGTCATACCTCTAACAATCCACTCGTCCCAGTTAATTTAGACAGCACCCTGGGGTCTGACAGTGAAGAGGCAAGACTTTGCACCACCCCTTACTAGAGTCCTTAGGACTTTAGCCCAGCAAAGCACTTATGTAGCTTCTCACACAAACCTCTTTTTTCTTTTAATAATGCTGTTGTGGTTGTAGTCGTGAGGTGAAATTAAATTTGACAGAACTGTATTTATCTCCCCATGTAGACCTATGGTATTGTATACTATGGGCAACATGATCAAATTCTGTTCTGCCTAATACCACAGTCTGCCTGCATCCAATTGGTAAGTTTACCGCAAACTAATAGGATGTGGATATATTACCTTGAATCGCGGTGTTCTTGGAGAAGAAAGTGCACACCACAATCTTGTCTGTCAGATTTCCCAAGCTAAGGTTTCAGACACACACTTCAAAGTCCCTCTAATGAGTGGAAAAACATTGCCGGCTCCTGCACGACATTAAAGAGTGCCATTTTTTGTGTGTGTTGTTGCTGCGTTATATTTCACAAGCTTTCCCTTCCAAATGTTAGCAACTCATTTTCACCTCCAGCACAAACAAACAGTGAAGTATCGCCTATTGTAGCCAGTATCAAAGGCAGCATTTGTTAACAATAAAATGCTGGTTTGAAATAGCTCCAACACAGATTTTTGTGCTCAAACACTGGCCAACATTTTTTTATGCCACAGAAATCAAAAAGGGTAGAAATGGCTGGGAGAAGGAAGGCAATATATAAAGTGTGTAAAGGAATTGCCAGACAAACTACACATAACGCACTTCAGTTTTATTTAATTGCTCAATTGCAGAGGCTTTGTTCTTGCTGCTGTCATCTTTTCAGTTATTTTTCCATTTTGATCGGCACTCTGTTGTTTGGAGAACTTGGCCCCTATTAAAAGCATATCGAATTTGGGACGTGCTTCCCAGCCTCCGTAACAGATATGGAGAATCGATAAGAGCATTACAAGGCTGTGACAGAATGGCCCCCACCCCCACTGCTCTCATGTCTAAAAGGATGGCTGTGTGACAATGGGTCTCGCTCACACCCCTGAGATCCTATCCAGGACAGATCACATTATCTGTCGGGTGGCATAAGCAGTCATTAACCCTTTAATGACACCGTGGGCAGCATAGTAACTGTCGATGGCTTTTGATTAAAACCGTAAATAGATAGATAGTGCATGCTAATATAGGCCAAGATATGAATACATGGGAGTGCTGTGTTACTATTATAAGCTATTTTGACAGAAAGCTTTTGGCCTCATCAGTGTCTGTTTCTCCACGGTCTCAGTCGCCTGAGCCACATTTAGCTCCCTCAATATCAGTACCAATTCCATGTAGGGGTAAAAATGTAAAATTCTCTCTTGACTCTTTCCCAGGTGGTGTTTGTGAGAGAGAGAAAGAGAGGAATAGTTTAGAGAGACATACAGAGAGACTGAGAGGATAAAAAATGAGCAGTGGGGTTTGTTCAGGTTCAAGATGCATTGTGTCTGTTGGCAGCTTGTTGGGCCAACATTGTTTGACGTTCTACCCCTAGTGCGTTTGTGAGCGTTTGAGGGCTTTATGGCTCGGTGTGACTCTGCCGCCAATAGGTTCCAGATGCCGCCGGTGTGGGAACCAGGGAGTAGAGCGAGAGGAGAGACAAGGAAGAAGCATAACCAGGTGTGACCCATTGCAATCTGGGATGTTCTCCATGGATATTCAGACTAATATGAGAATGCATGTGTGCAAGCCGGTGTGTGTTGAAGAAATAGGGCAATGCAATGTGTTCTCAATCTGATACTGGACAGACAGACAGGTAGACAGAGTTGTGGAAACACACAAACACTTAAATACTTTTATAAACAATCTTTTTTTGTTAACTGCGTACTTCTCTACTTGTGCAAGTAGCCCGTGCACACACCCTCTGCCAAGGCACGGAGTTCATGGTTTGAGTCGCATTGTTCAGCACATTTGCTGCTGGCACCAGTGAGGTCCAACATATGGCAGCACTCTGAGCCTTCAAGCCCAGCGTCAGGGCTCCGAACAGAACCTGCCAGCTCCACAGTGGCCTGCTCTAAGGGAAAATTGTCAGCAGGACCATTTAAGGTCCCAAACCACAAGCACTGATAAATGTCTGCATTTCTCTGTGTAATTACCTTCAATCCGGTGTCCCTTTTCCAAGAGGCTAGGAAGGAAACAACATAGCTTAGAACAGCAACACAGCTTTCCTCATGAAAAAAAGAAACAGAAATGCTCTGTATGCCGGCTAAATTAAGTATGGTTCTGCTGTGAGTGATTAAAAAAAAAGATGGGGTTGGGAAGAGGTGGGATTAGGTGGAGCTGAGTTCAGCCAATGTGTTTTTCATTTAAGAAAAGGTAAAATGCACTAAAGGAGAAATTTGCATCAGCAAAAACAAAAAAAAAAAAAAAAAAACCTTCTCATTTGCAGAAAAAGTTTGCATAAAAAGTTTGCACACCTGACTCAGAACCCATGTAGAAAAACTTGCATCATCATAACCTTGGTTATCACAAGGTGTGACTTAACATTTAACCATGGTTTGTACCAGCTCACCTTTTACCCCTTTGTAAACTAGTAAATTTATTTGAAAGACTACAGGGATGTTTGACAAAAATAGTAACGCTGCACATAGTGTACACTGCAGTCTTACCATTCTGGGTTGAGATAGCATTACTTTGGATTAAAATGATTTAAGTACTCTTGTTTTCCTTTGAGGAATTGAAAGCATCTGACTGGAAGTAGTCTTTTTAGTTTATTTTCTGATTTTTATGAGACAAAAGGCTAAATCATGGTGCTGTAGCTCACCCAATGTGCTTTAATTTACAAGGAGGAACATTAGAATAACAAATTTTATTGTCAAATGTCATGAGTCTTCAGTCATGAAATTTGAAATAGCTGCAGCATGCTCTCAGAAGGAAAACTTTGTAAGGCTTTTTATAGCAAAATAATGTCTGCTTCTGTTGTCATTCAGCAGACTTCTTCACCAGACTGCTGTCGATAATCCTTTCCTCTTCAATCCATCATCTGCAAAATAAACACAAGCCACCCCCACCTGTGTCTGACTTAGAGGGGTGAAGGCCTGTTAACCTGCTCACACAGGCCACCGGCTCGGGCTGTGTATTCCCCGCCTCTCTGTTTAGATTATTTCCAATGAGGCGGGTGACTCTCTAGTGTCACTGATAAGAGCTCAGTAGGGTGGTGGCAAGAGGGTCAAATCACAAGGGGAATAAAAACTCATGAAAATACCAGAAAAATATCTTTATCCCCTGGAAAAAAGTACTTTTCCCCCCAAACTTCTTCACCATGGCACAAAGCTATTACACTGATAGAAATTCTTCTCCCTGTTCGGCAGTCTGGCCCTGAGTACACAAGGGGCCAGAGTCTTAGCCACATCTCAAGCTAATTTACAAAGATCCTGAATTATTCTCTTATCTTGGGCTTTAAAGGTTGTAAGGTTGATTAACAAGGCCCTGTCCTGTTTATCAGTTTGGGGCTGGGTGTGGAAAATAGCCTGCGATAAGTGCACAGACCATTAAACATTCTATTTCCCCTAATATTTGTCGGCAACCATCTGCTTAACTGATCTCCCTTCACTTTAATTAAAAGGGATTCCCGTCTTGTTGGGGTCATTATGTGCTGGCGGACGCCAGGAGAGGGGTTTGTGATGAGTTCAGCGTTCCCTCTGTCCCTGGGTTGCCAGAGGTCTTTTTTCATCCTGCTTTCCACCCTATTCTGAGTTAACCCCTTCCTGTCCTGCTGCACTTCCACCTTGTTATTTAGCTGGGAAAGCAGTGAAAGTCCAACAATTCTAAAAGGGATCCAGTGTGCACTGGTGCAAACTTTTTTCTTCACTAGGGAAGTGTAGATATGCACACTATCTCCCTCAACTCTGGGGCATGAGACTCTGGCTGTAATGGTTTGATTTGCCCAACACTAGTTGGATCGATGCGGCTGTTTACAGTTTCTCCCTCTCTCATCCCTTTTGTCTTTTTTCTAATTTAGTGTTCCCAAACCATGGACAGGGGTCTGAGTCTGTCTGCTGTGCTTGCATCTTCGCCCTCCTCCCCACTCTCCATCACTGTCCATTGATGTTTTTCCCCTCTCTCTTTTCTCCTCTTCCTCTCTCCTTCCTTGGTTGGTCTTGGAAAAAGAGCTGCATGCCTCCACACTTCTGGACAAGACTGATGGCTCGTCAATAGCATTAGCCAGCATTGCAGGCCTCACTGGTGTAGAACCAAATCAATAAGGCCCAGTAAAAAGTCTTATACGTGTATGCGGTCCATCCCAACCAAGGTTCATGTTACCACAGATGAGTTTTTATAAGAATTCAGGAGTCACCATCTATTTTATTTCCCTTAATTCCACATTTCCTCCGCAATTCACTTAGATTTATAAATGCCTGTGCTCACAGTCATCCATTTTCTTTTAGTGCAATTATGTATTGTTCTCTTCAAAAATAAGTTTCTCTGGTCATTGTTACATTAAATATGGATATTCAAATTTACCAGCTCAAGGAAAAAATCATAAGGAGATGGAAAGGAAATGTCATATCAAATCTTTCCATCTTTCCCTCTAATTCCTGGTAATTTACACTCTAATTATAGTGTGCAATTACTATCAATTAGTCTACAATGAAAATTGATTTCTGCTTTCATTGCAGTGACTAAGTGGCGTGTGCATCTGAACATATGCATGAGAAGTGATTTTTTTTAATGCATGTTGTAGGCAACAGAAAACATTTAGGTAGGTATAGTACACACAGCTTGTATACTGCAGGGCGTCAATGTCCACTCATAATTTATTTTATTGAGTTGGTTGCTACTTACTGATATGGGTATGTAATTTGAATATGGCTTGAAGATTAAAAGAAATTTTTCTAAAAGTGAAATATTGCTTAAAAACTCGACTACTGACAATAATACCAAAGGTTACACTTTAAGGTAAAACACAGTTCTTGTCATCTTCTTTACAGTTACTGTATGTCTGTGTTTCTAGCCTGTGTTTCATGTCAGATGGCCCTTCCTCACCTTGATGCTTTTCAAAATGTAGTTTTTTAAAGAATATAGAAAAAAACTCAACTCACAGGCCCTCTTTTTGTTGTTGCTCCGGTAAACATAGTTGCAATCTGTTCTTCTTAATGCAGCTTCCTGAAAGTATTATGTTATCTAACATTGAAGGTTTTGTGTGCAAGAAATTCCCTTATTATCCTGTAATTATTATTAATTAATCATGACCAAAAAAAATTGGAAAAGGGAATGTTGTTGTCAGTGCTGAGCAAAGCAAAGAACATAATTAAAATATCATCAAGCTTTAGGAGTTACACCTGACATGCCCCTCTGTAGATTCTGTCTGTATTTGTCTGCCAAGATAATGATACCGGCTTTTGCCTGTGCAAGACTCAAAATAAAATAATTTCCCAATAATGAAATGTATATCAATTTGGCTACACAGATACATTGTGTGTATAGAAAATTTAGGTGGTTAAGGACAGCAGTTGACACTTTCGCCTTGCAGTTGGACTCTTAAGTCAGCCTTCTGTGATCAGGGCTTCCTTTGACAGTACTGGCCTTCTGTTGAACCTGTATATGTAGAAAACTTTGATTTGAATTTTTAAAGTAAGTTTTGTAGCACATTGCTATATTTTCTGTGTCTGTGTCTCTCCTAAAATACATATTTATCCACAGATATGAGATTATATGTGATGTGCACTCTGATCTTTGCAACTGATATCTTATTGTAACTCTGCAAATTATCATAATGTGGCAGCATGTCATTAATAGATACAGTGGATTATTAATCCTGGAAGTTTTTAAGGTCAGACAGGCAAGTCACCTAACATACAGGTAGGTTGATCGACACTTTTGCCCTGTAAACTTCTTCTCCCTGCACCCTGACAGCACCCTTTCCAGTTCAGACACAACAAAGCACGCCTTGGCTGTGTCTTTTTTGTCTCTATGTATTCTGTCTCTGCCTCTCAAAGGTCAGCGGAGGGCCAGTGTGTTTGTCAGGACAATCGATGGCTTGCCACCTCCAGAATCACGTTTAGTTATGTAGCTGGGAGGTTAGCCTAGTAGTGGACAGTACCTACTGCCTCCCTGGTGAGAGGTCATCACCAAAGGAGGAAGTAAGAGTGTGTGTGTGTGTGTGTGTGTGTGTGTGTGTGTGTGTGTGTGTGTGTGTGTGTGTGTGTAGGTGTGTGTAAAAAGGAGATCTGTAAGAAGTGGGGGAGTATCTCTTACTGACCTTGCATATAATCAATACAATCCAGCGCTATTATTCTGAAACATGTGCATGTTGTGCAGTGATCAACAATGACAGGAGATCAAGGAACTGGTGTGTGACAAAGAGGAATGGTGTCTAATTCAAGGTCAATAAGGCCTATGTCACTCCTTCACTTTCACAGAGGGGAGGGAGGAGGCATTATGTTCCTGTTGGTTACCAGAGCAAACATGACATCCCTGCTGGAGCTCATATCAATTTGTAATTTGACCCCCAGTCACAGCAAATGATGTCAGCACAGGTCATTTTTGCAAAACGACTCTACATTTGTCAGTTGTCATTGTCAGTTTCTATCTTGAGCATCACATCTGTGGTAATTTTAACAATTTTTAAAAAATATTTATATTTATAAATGGTATGTTTTATGTAAAATGATCAATGAACAGATATGTTATTTCATAAAACCATCAAGGCATCATGTTTTCCAGATTTTCTGTGCTTTTTTTCTTCTTAATTGTATTAACTAATTATAATAAATAATAACCTGTTTTAAATACATTGAGTATACATCTGTCCTCAAAATGTACTGCCTTCACAGGTGCTTTTCCAGTAATTTAATTTAAGGATATGATCAGACAAAAGTAGTGTATGTCCTACATTTCCCTCCTTCAGTGACCATCTTACTAATTTGCTAACACCAGCAGCAGCTCTCCTCATGCCAGTACATCTTTTAATAACTCTGTTAATCTAATCGTCCACTAATTGGTCAAGATAGCCTTTTCCCTAATGATTTTTATCATAGGGTAATTAAAGAGTCCAGTAAAACCTGCTGAAATTAATGTGTAGTTAAAATGATTTGATTGACACATTGTTTCTTTGCTCTGATATTTTTTTCTGCATTAGCTGGAAAGACATTTTTAGATACTTTCAAAAAAATTGGTAAAATAACACAGTTTTGTGATTATTTCAATGACCAAAATGCCAGTGACTGATAAATCTTTAATATAAAAATTGTACAAGAATTCTGATACAAATTACAAGAGGTATTTGGACAAAATATGAATAAAATTCCATTTACATCCCAAAACCCTTATGCATTTTATGCAAAAACCATAGACAGTTATGATACAGAAACAATACAAGAAAGGCAAAAAAGAAAGAAAAAAAAGAAACGAGTCTTTTAAAAAGAGGACCATTGTTTTCCTCCTGTCTGCAAATGGGAAACACCTGTTTAGGTAACATACAGTATTCATGAGGCTTCCAAATCACCATTTTGACACCAAAGTGATACAAGCTCCTCTGCTCTGTTTGTTCTTTGCGGTGCGACTATGTAGCCATGCAATGCTGTTAGGTGCCGGTGCCGAAACACAGGCATTTTAAGACACAGACACAAATGCATTGGATACACAAAAACAAAAATCTAAATTCACCACATCCTCAAGCTTATTTATACTTTAAGACTGTAAAATATGATTGGCACAATGGAAAACATTAAGTTTTGAGCATTATGGATTTACAGTATTTTTTCAGGATTGTTGACATTTCACAGGTTCCAGTTCAAATTAATGAGGGTATTTTTAACATAATACATGAGACTGAAGCATCTATACAAACCCACGAATATATGTCTATTTTTCTGCATATTTTTTGTGTCCCATCAAACATTTTAATCCCACCCTGTTCCATGAGCTACATTAACTGGACAGTTTGCATGCAGTGTCACCTTCTCTCTGTTCACACCTATTATGCTCACTTACTCTCTCAGTGATGTGAAAAAAACAGAAAGTGATTAACAGGTCAGCTGCTTCAACCGTTTGCCATCCACTTCTCCCTCTGTGTGCTATGTAGAATTACAGAATAATTGATGCCTGATGCTCCTCTAATCAAATATTTAAGATTTACTCCAGTAGTCTGGGCCAATGAGGTGCTCTAAGTGACGTGTTCCTCAGGATCCACAGTCTGGTCACTAGGTAGCAGAATGCACCTGGCACCATATGGTTGAAGAAGTAAGAAAGACAAAGATTGCATTGGGGGCTTCTTCACAGGAGAGGGGGGAATTGGTGGTCATTTCTCAGAGGAGAGCAGGGTGTAGGGGGAGAGGGGTGGAAATGTGAGGGCGACTCGATCGCTCTCCAGCAGGCAATCAAGAAGAAGCTGGTGATCCTGGGGAGTCCTGGCCCTGCTGCTCTCTTACTCTTTCTGTTCCTCTATTTCTCCCCTGCCTTGTTAAGTGACTGCCGCAAGGCTCTTGCCAGACCTCTTTCTAAGCCCGGTCCCTTTCTACCATCTCTCCCTTCCCTCTTGCGCTGTCTGCCTCCATGGCTTTGCTGGACAATCGTTTGTATGTTTTCTGAGCTCTGAGTTCTGCTGGAATAACTAGTGCCATGCTGGACTTCAGAAGTCTGTAGGAAGTAAGAGAAATGTTGTAAAGGAATCTCTTTTATGATATTCAGTTTTCTGTCTGGTGTGCACTGACAGAGGAGTACTGTACTGCAGATGCTGCTTAAGAAATTGACAACAATATGATCATTTGGCAGAGCACATTAATATTAAGATGACTTTTCATATGTCGTGTATACAGCTCACTTAACTCTAGAGTGTTCAAAGCAGTCTGTGAGCTTGCCAGCCTTTTTTCCTCATTTAATCACTATCATGTCAAATGTCAAATCATCAGCTGTAAAACATGTTGGTATATTTAAAATAAAATAACAGCCTCTGACGTCCCATGTCTGCCATTCCTCATAATGTAATATAATATTTCTGTATTGTGGCAGAGGCTGTAAAGTTAATGGTAAATGGAGAGTTTCGTCATTAGAGGTTAACAAGTCATCTAGTACTTGTCATCCTTCTGGCCTGTAAGCAGGAAGTATATGTCCTCTTCTTTATTTCTGTGTGTGTGTGTGTGTGTGTGTGTGTGCGTGTGTGTGTGTGTGTGTGTGTGTGTGTGTGTGTTAGAGAGACAGTTGTCAGCAGGGTTCCTGGAGTAGCACTTTTTTATTTCTGCCAGAGCGAGGGCCAGGGGGATTGAATGAGTGAATGAGGCAGCAAGCGCCTCAGTGAAGCCCACTCCTGGGAGAAGGCAGGGGTTCCTGTACTCAATTTTCCCTTCACTTGGGATAAACAGGCAATTACCCATCCCTTTTTCCTATGCCATGGCCATCCAGTGAACTTAAGCATACACTATTAGTGTGTGTCCCTGTAGGACCTGCGCTGTGGGGTGTGGAGGTGGTAAGTGAGTGGCGGGTTGAAGAAATGAGTAAGGCGGTTGTTAAATGACTGTGCTCTGACAGACAAAGAGAAAAATAGAATGAAAGAAAGCAGCTGAATTGAACTGAATTACCAGTGACCCTGAATGAGAATAATCACACAGAAAATGAATAGATTAATTGAATTCAACTAAATTGAATGAGTCACATAGAATTGTTCAACACACACTCTGTCTTTCCTTCTTTTTCTCTTTCTGTCAGTGTCACAGTCCTGTCAGCAACCTCGGCATCTGGCAGTGTAACGAAGTGACAAGTGAGTTATTAGACAGAAGAAGCTGGAATGGCAGGGACGCCTCCAGGTAACGGAGAAGCAGCACATTTTTAATGATCGTTGCTGTCATCCTTTCCTCCCTAGTCAGCCTTCCACCTCCGCAACCTTTCCATCAGCCTCAGCTCTCTGTCTCGCTCTCTTTATCTCAGAAAAGAGAGAACTGAAAACTGCATGTGTCATATAGGTTGAAAAAAAAGGCATGAAATATTTCACTAGAATAGGTCATGTCTATATTGTAAAATGGCTTAAGTATGAAACAAATGGAACTCAACACTGTTATGGATGTAAGATGTTGTGAATACTGTACAGCACAGCACATAACACTGCATATTTTCCCTCTGTGTGTAGCACCAGTCAAGTAAGAGAAGATCTCCTTGTATAGTAACACATGGCATTGCTAATGCATTGATAAACAATTTAAACTGAGGAACAATCTCTATTTTTTGTCTTTTTACAAAAAATATTCTCATACTGGACAAAAAATTCTCCAATAGAGAACATCACCCACCAATAAATACCCCTTCCCTTGGCTACTTTGCCCAGTTTTTGCCCTGGAAATATTTGTACCGTAAGACAGTCATGGACATGTTAAAAATGCCAGGAAAATGGCAACATTTTTCATAGAGTACATTTGTAGCCAACACTCAGCAATGGAAACTGATACCTAAGATATCACAGCAAAAGATTTAAGACTCAAGTGCATCATTTCAATCCAATGGGGCATGATTTAAGTACAATGTCACACTGAAAGAGCTTTTCTTAGCCAAACACTTTTGTTTTGGTCACAGTTGAAGGACTATTTCCTCTTTTTTTCCTCCTCTACTTTCTATTTTTTCAAATCCAAGGGACAATCATTTCGTTATTAATTGGTTACCTTGTTTGACATTGTCACAATATTTCCATGCTTTAGAAAGATTACCCCAGTAAACCTCTGAATGAATTATTTGTAATAACTGGCGACCATACATAGATTACTCCTTAAACAAAGACATGAGGAGAGAATTTATCAGTATTTAAAATCTTTGTGTTTGTGAAACAGCAGTTTATATTCAGTCACACCTGTACTGGTTGTGAAACATGACACTTTGGAGACACTTTCTCAACACGTTTCCTAGCCATGGAGGAAGATCTTGAGTTTTGTCTGTGGAGGACATTTTCTTAATGTTTTCCTGTTGTGAAACTGTGTTTGAAACTGAGCACGTGCAAAAAGAAACTGGCACAAGTATGTTGAAGGTACTGTCATTTCCCCTGGCATTGTAGCCATCGATGACCCGAACAACACCTAAACTCACCATTGCAAAAGTCCTCATTATAATAATATTACACATCCCCTTGTATAGATGCAAAGTGCAAAAACTGAATTGGTATACTAAAGCTCATAAACTTAACAGACAAAAAAATCAATAGAAATACAGAGAATGATATCAGTGTAGGAGCCTAAAAGAGCATGCCGGCAACCTCTGAATATCTAACAAGTAGATAAAACAAGTCACATGATATTCNGCAAAGTGCAAAAACTGAATTGGTATACTAAAGCTCATAAACATAACAGACAAAAAAATCAATAGAAATACAGAGAATGATATCAGTGTAGGAGCCTAAAAGAGCATGCCGGCAACCTCTGAATATCTAACAAGTAGATAAAACAAGTCACATGATATTCTTTTTTTTTCCTAGGACTCAGTTTAAAATGTGTCTTTGAAGCTAACATAAATGAGTCAAGCTAGTAAGATGCTACCTCTTTCTTGCCTAAAGCTGGAAGTATTGTACTGGACTGTAACATAAAACCATAAAGAGAGAGAAAAAAGAAGCAAACAACCATCAACACAACTCTTTTACACCAAAAGCCTCTTGGGACATTATTTACAAATGAAGCTGTCATGCTTTTGTAAGGGGTTCATTTAAAAGCTATCATTACACAAATACAACAAGAAGATTTTCTTTTTTTAATACTATCATTTCTGCAGGCAAAGTCACAAATAAGAGTTTGAATAGATTCTTTGGAGACGGACATGAAAACAAAGTGGGGAATAGTTTGAAAGGAAAGATGGAGGGGCTTATGAAACTGGAGTTTTATTATAAAGCAAACTCCATGCTCAAGAGTGTCATCCTGTTCCTCCAAAGAAGGAAAAGTCAAAGTTCATGATAATAAACTGTATTTTGAGTCAATTAATTTTATAGAGGGACATAGAAATGTCAGCGGATGGGCAGGAAACATACAGGCATTTAGCTTGTATTTGATGGCCCTGGGCTGGGGTTAAAAGCTAATTTGAGGAGGAATTAGGATGAGAGATGAAGGGAGGAGCGGGCATACTGACAGGAGGGTAGAATAGCAAGTCATTATTTAGTCTATTATTGTAGAGAAGGGCATGTTTTTATGGAGGTTGGGGTTCTGAGAGTGTCGGTTACGGCTGCGCACAGAGCTGAACACCATGTTGCAACCAGGGATTTTGCACTTGTGCATCTCGCGCAGATGCACAGTCTTGTAGTGCACACGCAAGGTCCCTTTGTTGCTGTACATTTTGTGGCATATGTTGCAGAGGATCCCACTGCCACTGTTACTGCCCCCAGTGGACGAAAGGAGGAATGGCGAGGAGGAAGGTTCCAATCCATCACCTTGTTCTCCTCCTCTTATTTCTCCGGTCTCATCCTGATGCCTCCCTTCACTCCGCCCCATGGCACGCTGGGAGCAGTCCTCCCCCTCACTGTTGCCCTCCTCCTCATCCTCTTCTCCCTCCTCCTCCTCCTCCAAGTCATCCAATAGGATTCCTTCATCACTTCCCTCATCTGACTCATGTGAGGAGTGGACACTGCTGCTGGACTGAACACTAGATGTGGTGCTCAGGTCCAACACCATGTAGTCATCTGGCTGGCCCTGGGAGAAACCGTTGGTGTGGTGGTTTTTAAGGTCTTGGTTGAGAGGTTGGTGGGGATACTCATTGCTCGTGGGGGAACGGGCATTGTGGTTTAGGCTTGTGGGCCCGAAGCTGGCGGCTCCAATGCCCATCCCGGTCATAGGGTCCAAGCCCATGTGGTGCCCGGCGTAGATCTTGGCCAGTATCTCGGCTCGCAGGTCCTTGGGCAGTGGCGTGAGTTGGGGGTCCAGGACAATGTCGTCCAGCTCTTTGGTCAGCAGTTTGCGGTGCAGGTTAATGTTGGAGCTGTGCCTAATGTGGGAAAACATAGGTACAGATAAGAATGCTGCCAATGTATAAAAAAACATTGTCAAATTGAGAAAAAGGCACTATGTTGCAATACAAATTCTTCATACAGTTTTCTTATTTCTCCAAAATGCTATCAAACTAGAAAGATTCAATATGCAAGAACAGCTACATGTGCAACTGTTATTACTATCACTTGAGGTACACAGACAGTCACAGAGAAATCCATTATGCTGCTCTCCTCAGAAAAGTGCTCTAACATAGCACAGAGAGAGAGAGCATCCTGCTAGTGTTTACTGCTGTCAGCATGTCTGCACTACACAGCCCTCAAATCCAATAGACTCTGACTCAATTAAATACTCCACCATATTGAATGGGAGTTTATCAATTGATTCGAGCTGTGGTAATGTGATAATCGAGGGGAACTGGATAGCATATTAGCACTAGGCCCTGACAGCATTATCGCATTCGTTCCCTATTGGAGGTGGCTTAATCGAGCACCTCAATGAACATGTCTTTATGTAGCCCTGGATTTAATTGAGATGGGCATTTTTTCCCAAACACAAGGCAAACTGTATCACACATTGTGCTACAGCTGATGAAAGAAACTCAGTAACAAGTGCCATGCTTAAGCCAAGATACAATTAGTGTGGGTTTCAGTTAACATACAAAGCCATGCTAAAGGATGCAAGGTGAAATGGGCCTGAAAAATCTAATTCAATGCTTTTTCACTCCAATTTCACAGTTGCCAGGTTGGACTAAGAAATAAGGGTACCCACACCACATATGTCACAATAAAACTGCATAACACAGAAAGGAAACTTAAGCAACTAATGACCGGTTTCATATGTGACATACACAAGGCCCACTCCTCTCATATCAGGTCAGCACTTAAATCAAATAAGAAAATATGCATACACTCAGTGCCTTTAATGTGAGGGGTTTCCATGCAGGGAGGGCACATGTGTGTATAACAAAACGAAAATTTAAAAAAAGAAAAGAAAAGGGTCATCCTGAATCAGGACGGGCAAAAATGGAGTCACAATGGATGGTAGAGCTTACCAGCAGTGGCAGGGTTGATGCAGTCAAAAAGGGTCCCTTTCCTTTAATTATTTACTTCCCTATCCGACATTGTCCTGCAAGAGGTAAAAATACATTCATTTGAGGGACCCTTTTCTGTGAACCAGGCAACCAGGAGCCCGTCCACTCGAGCATTGTCAGCATTGAGGAGAGAGAGCGTGGCAAATCGATTGGCCGTGGCTGTCNTGTGTGTGTGTGTGTGTGTGTGTGTGTGTGTGTGGGGGAATTTGTACATGCTTGTGTCTGTTTGTAGGTGTGTGTGTGAAAAACAGAAAATATACTACTTCCATATAGTGGGACTTTGTTCAAAAAGACTATATAAATCCTTTGTTCTTCTTTATCCTTTGATAGTACAGTTGCACCCATATGGTGTTAGCCTATGGATAAAATATGGGAGTCATGATTCAATGTCTGTGGTATTACATCCCCGTCTAGTCAAATGCATGTGTGGACGTTTGGCTGTGGGAAGCCAGGGTGTTTTTAGACAGTCTGACAAATGCTTAATCAGTATGTAAAGAAATTGACATGTTTTTCTTTAATTTCCACTGCAGTGATTCCTGCTACAAGGTTTTGATGTCAGAGAGGCCATAGATTTGCTCAGTTAAGCCTGAATTACAGGATGCTGTTGGTGATGCTCAGGTAGGCAGGTCCTTTGCAACATGTCTCCATCTCTATAACAACACCTTCTCACTGCTAATAAGCTCTAAGTTAACCATGGCTACCTCAGTTTTAAGATATTAAAGTCAAACATGCTAAATGTCATGCAGTAAGTAGTAGTCTGTGCTATAGCTACAGTAGCCATTTTAAATACTCAAAATGTGCACCACATTGTTAGAATACTACAACAGTCTATCAACAATATTCACATTCATTATGATCTTGTTATGCATGTTTATATATATATGCAAATAACATAAAAACAAGTGGCAGAAAAAAATCTCTTATCATTTGTAACCACTATTTTAAGAACTGCAGAAGAGGAAAAAAAGTTCAATCTCTGATTATTTGCATGAACATTATTATTTAATCCT
The DNA here is from genome assembly GCA_024605115.1 of Rastrelliger brachysoma. Taxonomy (NCBI): domain Eukaryota; kingdom Metazoa; phylum Chordata; class Actinopteri; order Scombriformes; family Scombridae; genus Rastrelliger; species Rastrelliger brachysoma. Next base: position 2,081 of record JANJYP010051196.1, on the reverse strand, counting down.
TGTGTTGATAACGTGTTATTTCTCTAAAAAAAATTCTAAATAAGTCAACAGAATCACTCACACTCAGTGGGCTTAATGCACTTATCCCTTCATTTATCAGATTTAGACTCTCTGCCCCATTTCCCACTCCCCTCCATTCCTCCACCTCCATCACTCCACTTCAGTATGCTCTGTCTTTCCTCCCCCAAACCCAACTCCTTAGTCGACCCCCGCCCCAACCACCCCTCCTCCATCTCTACCTCCCTGTTGGCCAGTAATGTGGCTGGCAAACCAATTTGACAGTCTCATCTTCGCCCAAAAGATGGGGGAGGCCTCCAGAGAGCCCATTTTTGACTGTGCAGAGGAGGTAGAGCGAAAGTGTGCCTGTCCCAACCCAGCGTTAATCATCTTTAGGTTCATGTGATGGCCCTTGCCCTTGTTTTTGTGTGTGTGTGTGTGTGTGTGTGTGTGTGTGTGTGTGTGTGTGTGTGTGTGTGTGTTTCCTAAATGACTCCTAATGTGTAAATGAGATGGAGGGCTGAGTGGTATTAAACTGACACCAGTGGTTCTTTTTCTTTTCTGTCATTTGGGGTGTGTTATGAGGTTTTGGGTGTAAGTGGGAGAAGAGTTTTAGCAACATTTATCACTCTCTGTCACTGCTGTATCTGCTTTGCATTGTTTCAGTCTGTTGAACAACAAAGACTACAGTGATTTGAGGATACTCTAATAAAGGAGTGGATAGTCATTAAATGTTCATTAGATATCACATGAAAAACATTTTATGTACAAGTTATAATGTAAAATGACCTGAAATTACTCAAATTTTAACTAGAATTCTATTAATGACAGTGTACTTGCATGAGGCTCTTGATGTTATTCATCTAAGTGTATAATAATTCCCCTTATTCTCCTAAAAATACTTAATATGAAAACTGTCGGTGATAAACCAAAAGGGATGGAATATTTCAAGCGTGCATATTTTAATTAGCTTATATTTTGAACTGGGGAGAGTGGCTTTGCTAACATATTCTCTCTATGAGCAGCGTGCCCTTTGTTTATAAGAGACAAACAGAGAGCTGATTGTTGAGCAGTGGAGCTGGGCCCACATGCAGTGAGGGGACCAAGGGAAATGGAGGGAGACAGAGAGAGGAAGGAGAAGGGAGGAAAGAGACTCTCCAGCATAATTAACCTTCACTCTCTCTATTTGCAGTGGCCCATGCTGGGACCTTGAGCTGTGCACTGCTGCAACATGGGAAAGTGAACTAGGAAGGCACCTAGTTGTAATTGTGACATAGAGGAAGCAGGTTAAAATGTTGGAGTGAAGATTTAAAAAAAAATCAGGATAAGCTGATGAAAATCATATAATAAAAGAAAATCTTGTGACAGGTTAAAAAAAATATGATTAACAAGTAATAATGGTGATGATTACTGGTAAGCGTGCCTTTCCAGCTGTTAATCATGCAGCTTCTTCTGTCGACACTGCTCTCTCCCCACAATAAATATGCAATCATTTACCTCCATGGAGCCGACAGCCAGGAGGCTGGGAGAAAACACCCCACTGTAAAACCACACAAAGTACTCTTGTGTCGTTCTCTGTTTTACACTTAAAACATACACACATTATATGCTTGCTCAAGGGCACATTAAATGAGCATTTCCTGTATTCCTGAGTTTGATTATGTGCAGTATTCATGCGCACACAGGTTTGTGTATGTGGGTGTGTTAGAGCTGATGTTCATCCCACATTCTACACTGTAAATAGGGCAAAGATCCAAACATTTGTGATACTTTTTCCATTGCAGTACATTTACAGTATGCCCTACTCAGACATTGTCATTGGCCTTTGGTTGTTTTTCTCAGTAGATCAAATGACCGCTCCTATATTTTCTGCTTCACTTTGATACAGGAGCTTTTGATGGTGTGTTTACGTGCCTTTGGATTTTCACTCAGTCAATGGACTAATCAGAAATGCAAAGACATATCCCTGTTCATAATGTCCACAGCTATTTGGAAGGTATTGTGAAGAGGAAGCCAGACAGGGTTGCATATTACAAAGCTGCTGTAGAATATTAGTCAGCTGTAACAAAAAGCATTAAAAAAAA
>JANJYP010051169.1:0-15553 GCA_024605115.1 Rastrelliger brachysoma | reverse complement strand
AGAGAGAGAGAGAGAGAGAGAGAGAGAGAGACTAGTCCATCCTCAACTTGTATTCAGCAGTGTTCGCAGTTGTCGCCTCCCAGCACTCACACTTTAAAAAAAAGAAAGTTAGCTAAAAAGAGGAGAAACCAGTCAGACCAGTGCACACCAGAGATGGCAGGCCAGAGGAGCAAGACGAAGCTTATGGAAAGTGACGAAGTTCATTCATCGGATATGGATCTGCTTCAGGATCAAATGGGTAATATCCCGAAGAGGCACGCCCGGGTCACCGTTAAGTACAACAGGAAGGAACTGCAGCGACGACTCGATGTGGAGAAATGGATCGATGAGAACCTGGATCAGCTGTACAAGGGGCAGGTGGGCGGATGTGCATGAGAACAAGATACCAACCATGAAAGAAACTGTCATGACTTAGTCTGGTCTTAATAAGAAAATATATTCAGGGTGAGATTTAAAAAGTAATATATGCTTGACAGGATCTGTTTTAAAAAGCCAGAGAGTTTGAAAAATGAAGTAAAAGTAGTTACATTGACAGCGTGTTATGAAGCACATTAACCTTCCTGTTGAAACATTCCCTCCATACTTCATTCTTTATGAGTATAATGGTTATATTTTTCATTAAATTGAGTGATAATTTGTATGCTCAATTATAAACAAACAACAGGGCACGTTTAAATATTTAAAATGCTTTCTAAACTGTATCCTGACTAAACTTTCCTGATCAGTTTTAATCATCAATCAACAATTTAGTTCAAATAATTCATCATTTTTGTCATTTTTTTCAAACTCAAAGTGAGCTATAATCTCATTTAAATGAGGCTGATTGAGCATAATTTATAAAAAAATATAAAAAATAAGTGTAAAGTTGGACTGAANTCTCATTTAAATGAGGCTGATTGAGCATAATTTATAAAAAAAATATAAAAAATAAGTGTAAAGTTGGACTGAATTTGACTTAAGATAAAACACAGAATAGGGTGAGGATTTATACTTTGTTATGTAATGTTATGCAAAATTGACCTGAGAGGATAAAAAAAAAAAAAAAGTTGCGTGGCTGACAGGAAGTCAACAGGAAGATTAAAGATGACATCATAGCCTTAAGACTGAGCCACAGGCCTTGTATGATAGATGAGGTGTTATGGATAAAGGAGGCAAAGAGAGAGAGAGAGAGAGAGAAAGGTGGGGGCAACATGCTTCTCCTTACAAGGCCAAGCATCCTGTGGACGTGAGGTCTAGTGCTGTCCACTCCTCAGAGATCTCTATCTGTCATGTTTCTTACTGCCTTACATGGGCAGTATGGAAAAGAGAGAGAGAAAGAGAGAGAGAGACAGAGAGAAGGATGAATAATGAGAAAGAAAAGGAAGAGGGGAAGGTTGCAGAAGAGGGAAAACACTAGTCCCAGGAGGAGATAAACACTACACATCTGGCTTGCTCGGGCAGCTGACAGAGAGGTTAGGATGTCTCAGGAGGAGAGTGTGTGTTTTGGACATGAGTGGAGTAAAAGGCAAAGAAAGTGGGGTGGGATGTTGATTTATAAGGAAATAAAATTCAGATTATCTCTTGTGTTTAAAACAGCTCTGGAACGCAGAAGCTCTCTGGATTTTTACAGAGAGCTCATAAACCTTACAAAATGTTTATATTCATATCTGACCCGTCACAGTATTTATAATAATTAATCTCTAGAACAACATCTCATCAGTCACAGTTAAACATGATTAAACTTTTTTAATGAAGCTTTAAGAGAGTTTAGTTTTTTTAGTTTTTTTTATGAGAAAAGTATATAAAAGACATTGTATTATGGTCAATTTTGGATAAATATACATGAAGCATGCAAGTGAATAAAAGGCAAATTTTAGACTTTATAATCAGTTTTGTTGTTGTAAGAAGGTCAGTGATTATTAATGATATTGCACATACATTTTATTTTATTAGTGTTTCAGGTGATAATGTATATAAATGAAGCTGTTGGACTGTAGGGTTGCAGTGTATGTGTCATTTAGCGCCCAGCCTAATCACAGAGTGTGCAGTTCAGTTCAGTTCAGTTCAGTGGTGTGGACGGGTGTGTGTGTGTGTGTGTGTGAGAGATTGTCCTTTCACTCAGTTGGTACAATGGTCGTTTGTTCCCACAGAGCAGGCTACTGTTAAACTGTTATGTGAGCATTGTTACTGTTCAGCTTTCCACAGTCTGAACGCACAAATGATGGACATGCAACTCGTGCACGCTGAATCCAAAGTCTCCAAATGTTTTAATTGGAACTTATTAGTTGTGTGAATGTGTGTGGAAGTTAGAACTAAAATGAGTGTTATACAGTTCATATGCACTTGTCTTTGCGCTGCTTAGTAATAAATAAGCATCTGCATGTGTAACTGAGAACTGGATTTATGCTTTTTTTTGTGTTTCCATTGTGTGTGTGTTAATAACTTAGGAAGGTGACATACCAGAGGAAGTGAACATCGACGACTTGATCGACATGTCTAATGATGAGGAGCGAATCAAAAATTTAAAGGTAACATGAAACACTCATGCTGAATAAGAAAGGTTGCTGGTTATGTAATAGGGACACAGGGATTAGAATGGAATGGATCTTTTCTAAATTATGAAGTGTAGTGATTAATGAGTTTCTGCACCCTAAACATCTAAAATATCCTCCCCATGTCTCTCTGGACATATATGGTGAATTCATTGACCTTTTAATTTGTGATGTTAAAAATGAAAAATTTTGAAAAATAGCAAGGAAGTTGTGTAATATCTCCCAATAAAACTCTTAAGAATATCATATAAAGGGTTAATATCATTAGACAGGAGTAATCACTGAGTTATAAGGGAAAATATAAAAAGTGTTTATGGTAACATTTTGAAGATAAATATATATATTTGTGACTTGTTTCTCGCATCTTACATTACCTTTTTTTTTCTTTTAAACAGAAACTTTTGCGAAACTGCAGGAAAAACACAGAGGTATGTTTTTTTAACTTCTGGGATACATTTCAACCACAAATTACACACACACACACACACACACACACACACACACACACACAGAGACCACACATGTCTTCACTGAAGCTGCTGCAGCATCTGATACGTCCATGTTCCGACCGGTCACTCCACACACGCCTCAACAATGAGCTTTCTGTGCTCTCTTGTTTCGTTTTTTTTTTTTTTTTCTTTTCTGTCACAGCCCTGAAACAATGAGTCTTTTTCTGGGTTCGAACGTGTGCCTGCCTCGCCGCGGCCTGCTCAGAGATGCAAAAGAGCAGGGTAGGGTCAGTGTACCCCGCTCGCTTTTCTTACTCAGACCTCTACGCTTTAATAGAGCCTGACACTTCACATCATTAAAAGATTCCTGCAACTAAGAAAAATATGCGAGATAAGATAGTACCCCCACCCCCCTCTTCCCCTTGAACAATCATTTTTACATTACACGAAGGGCAGTAACCTTTTTTAAATAGCTTTTGAAATGAGCTAAGTCAAGGGCAGACGTAGCATCACATAGCTGATTCATGCATACAAATGGAAAAATCTACGACAGCACAACACACACACAAAAAAAAAAAACATGTCACAAATATTTACAGCTGGTATTTATTCAAGAAAGAGATCTGCTTAATTTAACCACCTCTACCCTACCACTGTTGCCATAGCACGCTCCACATCTGGGTGTGCCCTAGAAGCTCAGGCATACACAAAGTAGGCAACAAGAGGGATTTGTTGTTTCCTGGCATCTACATTCAGATCACAATCAGTGACTTAACATTTAAACTTGGCATACACAAGTAATTCATGGTCATCACATTAAGAGCACAACCTCCTCCTCTTCTTCCTCCTTCTCCTCCTCCTCCTCCTCTGTGGCCTTATCCTCCCAGGTCGCCACTGCTTTTCAAGGTTCTCTTCCATCTATGGTGATAGAAATCATGCAACACTCAGCTAAAATGTTACAATGATTGATTTAACACAATTTAATTAGTAATTCTTGGCCACTGTTTATTTGATGATGTGATAAGAATATTGTTTCAAGCAAAAATTGTGGGAAGCTTATAGAGCTTTTTTTTGTGAAGTAATAGTGTTTTACCAAACAAAGCAAACAAATAAGAGGTTTGTGGCCTGTGAACTAAATGTACAAGTATTTTTCTGTCTCTTTCCCCTAAAAGGACCCACATTTGGGTTGTGCAGGATTTTACTTCTCTGGAACAACAGAATTCTTCTAAACAAATCTAATTTCTGCCCTGTGTGAATTCTATGGAAGATAATATACTACACTGTAGAGTCTCCATCTTTCAGTATGCTATATGTTTTATCATTTCCTGTCACATACAGGACAAAATTACACTATAGGTTAATGAACATGTTTTGACAATGCGGTTTTATTTTGGACCCAAGAGTAGAAGCTGAGGTGGGGGGTGGGCTGCAATGGAGTTGGCAAGGGCTAGGAAAAATAAAGATGAAAGCATTAGTGAATAAGTGATACCAATAGACAACACACTAGAGTAAAGCAATCACTAGAGAACAGTTTACCACATGGAAGAATGGAAACAATGTGGAGAGACCAGTGTTCTAAACGGCTGTGGTTAATTAGGTTGATGGGAAGCAGGTGTGTAACAGGTAGCAGCTTCACTCAATCAGATAACACCCAGCATCCAGCCAGAAAGAACTCAAGCAGAACATATTCCATAATTATGACATGTATGTCAGTTGTGTTAGTGTAATGATTAAACAGAGTTCAAGGCCAGGCAGCTTTAAATACAAGAGTTAAAGAGTTCAGTCATAAGCACATAAAAAAGATAAATGTTTTAAAATTATTCATATTTGAGGTGGATTTCAGTTTTGTTGGATGCAGGCTGGTATATGTGGAAATGACACTATTGTGGTATCAATTTATTGTTTGTTTTAATGGGACTTGTTGATAAGATGAGTGTTGAAAATGGTTAGTTTTATTATTTAATGTCACAGGTTTAACACAGGTATTTGATTACTTGTGACACATCCTTATCCTCAGGCCTTCGTCAGAGAGCTGGTGGTGAAGCTGGAGGGAGTTCACAAGCAGGAAGAGCTACAGAGCGAAGGCATCGAGCACCCAGTCATCTGCCACAGCCACCACCGCCACGAGCCCTACCACTTCAACAACCCACACCACCACACCCACCACCCGCCGAGCCAAAACCAGACCCTCTGACAAAATCCCCCTTTCCCACCAACCCCACTCCATCTCCCCATCCCCACCACCACCCCTCAAATGGAAGGACAATGGAAGTGTCAAGAAAAGCAAATCTACCCTGAAACTTTTTAAACAACACACTTACTCGCTTTTCTTGCAGAGAGTAAGGTAAGAAGATTGATACCACTCTCGTGCGTGTTTGTTAAATGCGATGGCGGTAAACCAGTTAGCTTAGCTTAGCTGAGCACAAAGACTGGAAACAGGGAATCCACTAGCTTGACTCTGTCCAAAGGTAACAAAATATACATGAAACACTTAATAAGTTATGTATAGTTTGTTTAACAATGGTACAGCGCACAATTGGAGAAATAGTGCAGCAGATGAAAGCACAACTTGACATATTTACACTTCAGTTTCTGCACAGATGCAAGCTATGTGTTAATTAGCTTTAGAGGTGCTAATATGCTGATTTTGTTACCTTTTGCATGGTTTCACTCTTTCCAATCAGGGATAAATATGAGAGTGGCATCAGTCCTATCATCTAACTCTAACAAGAAAGGAAGCAAATCCTGTGTTATTCCTTTTTTTTTAAACACTAAAATAATTAATAATAAGAAGCAAAAAAGGGTTAAAATATGACATTCGGTATAGTTGACGATAATAATAATACAGGAAGAAATACATCATGGGAATATTCTTTTTTTTTTTTTTTTTTTCCACTGATGCTATCCCCAAAGACTGGTGCACTGCAGCTGCAAAGTATGTGACTGTCACTTTAACTTTGACTGGAAAAGAAAAAATGCCACTGTCACACTCTCATCGGTATCACCACAACTCTCACAGCGTGCACAAAGTCGATGGTAACAATGGGAGGAAAAAAATAAAATAAAAAATACACGTCACAGTTAGAACAGACGTCATTTCTTCATCAAACCGAACTGTTCTGTGACACACAGTTTTTGCCCCACCTCCCACTTTAAACACATTACAACTGTATCACCTCTCACATACATAACATTAGAGATTAGAGGTACAGCATAGGATTTATTTCACATCTGTTTAAATTATAAGGGGTTGTGAAGTTTTTTTATTTATGGATGTTAGATTCGAGATAGCAGTACGATGTAACACTGGAAATAATCCCGTTGCATTTGCTAACATACTGTAGCTTTTTTAATTACATTTCACTGTCACTTGTCCCTTTTTTTTCTCTATTGGGTTGTGTTTCTACATTTTTCAATTACATCAATACATTCACTAAGTTTTATGAGACTTGTGTCTTGTGTAGGAATTGCTAATAAAATGGTTTCTTTCACTGTGGGTGCATTGTTGTATGTGCTGAGAATGGAAATCTAAATAGTTCGACACGATCACTGAAATATTAATAATATTAGTTTATTAATAACACCTGTACAGTCTCATCTAATCCAGTGTAATACTTTCTTTATTCTTTCTGTGAGATATATATAATTTAGCTATTTACAGACCAATTGTGAGAGAAAGACAAGTGAATATTATAAAAGTAGAAGCAAGGCTCGCTCGGTGGAGCAGTGGTTAGAGCGTATGCCATATAGAGTAGTGCTCTTAAGCGGCAGACCCCGGTTCGAATCCCGGCCGGAGCGTCCTTTCGCCGCATGTCTACCCCCCCCCTCTCCCATTTCCTGTCTACCAACTTTACAATAAAGGCGTCTGTGCTTAAAAAAAATCTTCAAAAAAAAAAGTAGAAGCAATATACTGTATTTCCCATGTATGTAAAACCATGATTAATCATAATGCTATACTACTTGTTGAAGCTGTCATAACAATATCAGTTCATGATAATTGGGAATATTAGTCAACTGAAATGAGTTTTTAATGGCTATGATAACTATTTTAAGTGATGTTCATTTGTGGAGCTCCTTAAAAAAATATGTCAATGAAATACAGATTTATTTTACAAAGCCCCTCAAACTTCTTAAAATGATGTATTTAACTATTCCACACTATTCCAAAAAGCAAAAAACAAATTAGCCCAGATTACATTTAACTGTACTGGTGTGCCTAACAAACTGATAACTCTGTGTGTGTGTGTGTGTGTGTGTGTGTGTGTGTGTGTGTGTGTGTGTGTGTGTGTGTGTGTGTGTGTGTGTGTGTGCGAGAATGCAGTATACCATGTCAGCATGTTATTAGGCTACATTTTCCCAATGCGTGTCGGAGTACAGGTTTGACTGCATGACACTCCCGGGTGGAACTGAGCACAGTGGAATTTACAGAAGCATACAGTGACAGAGTGAGACGCACAATACATGATGAAAAGATAAAATGAGTTATCTGATTGAATTACTGCAAGCCGGTCACTTCACTGCAGTGTTGTCTCTAGACCAGTGGTGTTTTAAAACATTAATATATTAAACATGGTTTGAAATATGGTCTGCCAATCAACAATGTCTGCATAGAATATTTTCTAAGACTGAGACATAATATTATAATGTTGTCATTGCACTCTTATTTAAGAGACATAGCAGGATGTTCATTTGTTTTGAAATAGATGGTTTTAAATAGTTTGTTATAGCAAAATTAGAATATAAATACACTACCAGTCAAAAGTATGGGCACACTTTCTCCTTCATGTTCTTTGACTTGTACTGTATATTATATATTTTTGTACATTCATTATGCAATGGTCCGACCCACTTGATATCAAATTGGCTTTTATGTGACCCTTAAACTAAAATGAGTTTGACACCCCTGCTAGAAACAATTATGTGTACCAATGTTGGGACACTCCTGTCCAATACTAAACTGAACACTAGGTGGCAGAAAGGGACCACAGTGAATTCAAGAATGTCTGGGAAATACTTAACCATGACTTGTCTCACCCTGGTCTTACCTTGTTGTCATATTGCATTGCTTTTTTGTGTTCTTTTAAAAAAAATGCACACTATACCTCTGTGCCAATTTGCACACACACACACCCATACACACATACCTACACCTCTCATATTTCCTTCAACTGTTTTATTTTATTCCTCTGTACTTTGTGTGACATTAGAGGCCTTGCCATAGTGACAGTGACCTTGAAGCTCTGCAGTAAAGCAGAGACAATATAGCACCGGCGCAAGTGTTGATTGTCATTTTAACTCGGATCAGTCCATTTAAACTTTTCCGCTGAGGAAGAATGCACTGCTGCTAGTGTATGAATGGAATTCGGATTCAAGGCCACGGACACTGAATCATCCTCACGGTTCATATTCAACTTTTTTTTTTTTTTACACAGAAATCAGACTGCATATTATACACGCATGCAACACACATAAAGTGTGTACAGCTGATAAAAACACAAAACACTTGAGGGGAATGCTCCTGTCCAACTCTATCCTCCTTCGCTGTACAGTTAATGCAATTAGTTTAATTAGAAGGGTTCCCAAGGGTGCGGGTGTGGAGGGGGGAGAGATGGAGGGGGAGTGTAGGGTCAGTGGCGTAGGAGGGGGAGAAAGGACGGGACGGGCCTTTCCTCAGGAAAACATATCACCTTCCACCACAATAGAGCCCGTCAGGAAACCGCAGGCAGCCACATTGCTCTCTTGAGTCACCGAGTACTTTCGGACACACTCTCACACTCATCAGTCACACACACACACACATGCACACACTCCACAGCCTGGCAGCCCGCATAGCCAGCACACTCCAGGATGACATTGTACTGAAACACTTGCAAGGAAATCTCATCAGGTAAGTGTCATTATCTGCATGCAGAGATATATAGTTTGTGTTTTGGATGTGGATGCTTTTAATGATCAATTTGTGTACATTGTGCAAGTACTGATTCATCCTTGCTGCGGTTACCCTGACGATTAACAGCAGCATCCACATGTTTATGTTTCACAGCTGAAGTGATTTTGCTGTTTGAATATTATTTTCCACTTCTCTATTTTACCCATACATGGATAAATTGGTGTTTATAGTCATGTGTTGCATTCCATCAAATAGTTGTGGAACAGTTATTGGAAAAACCTGCTGTTTAAGTTGTTCAGTGATTAAGTAGTAATTAATTAAGGAAATCATAATAAGATAATGTTTAAAGTAGATTCTCATCACCCTGCTTTGACTTAAGTTTTTAATAACATATTTGACCCTAATGAGACTAATTGTTAAAGTGATGACAACCCCAATAGACTCGTTTCTGTTCCCTTCGTGAAAACCTATTGTTCTCTCAAGAAAATGTTCTGCTTTAAAATTTTAAAAAAAGAAGTCTCGTAAAGTACTTTTTACAGCCGTTTGCTAGTGTTTTCCTGTCTTCTCTCGAGACAGACTGATAAACAGTGAAAAGAGGTGTTCAATTGTTTCAGCACCTCAGACGATGTTTTGAAGGGCCACGTTCAAACATAGGGGAGGAAAAAGTTCCACCTGTATGCTGCAAAATTATGCATGAAAGCTAATTATAAATGCAAGCAAGTAAAGAGACTTGTAAGAGATCTCATGTAGATGGCTTTAAATATAATGCAAAACTGCTCACGTGCATCTAACCCTGCAAGAAACTTATTATAACAAAGAGAATGCAGTTAAGAAAAAGGCACCACTATCACTAAAAAAAGAACAGAAATAGCAGTGGTATGACTTCACAAACATCACATTAGTTTGTTTATTTTTTTTTATGATTAATGCTGTGTACTTACATTCAGAACTTTCACATAATCGTTGACATATTATTGCAATATTTAACTCCACATAGGGACTAAATCATAAAAATGCCAAGTATCTAGTGTCAATCATTTTGAATTCAATGTTCCATTAAAAGAAATATGCCCCTGAACAAGAGATCCAGACTGAAGCGGTAATAGAAGACTGTAGTTATATTTAAAAAAAAAAAAAAACAACTTCCAGGTGTGTTTTTTTAGATTGATGAGAGACATTGCCATGGATGTGGATTGGAAGTTCTATATCAGGAAAGTGGATAATTAACATAGTGTTGAAATGATCTTTGGATAATATACAGGTAAAGGTAAATCTTCTTTAATTCTACATTTGAGACTAAGACAAAGACTTCAAGTTTGTCTCAAGTTTGTCTTAAAACATCACTCATATACCTGTAAAGGAGTTTTTTATTCTCTGTAATTATTCCTGCTAACTGTGAAGAGATCTTTTCCTAAAGTCATCCCAGTTCATGAGATTTGGATTTGGGACAAAATCCACAGTCCTCCACAAAAAAAAAAAAAAAAAAAAAATGTGTTCTTAGATACAATTGAAACTAATATGAGGCCTCAGCCGTCTGACTTCAACAAAGAAGCTGGAAATCATCCAAACTTAGAGTCATTAGTATAAAATTCCTTCTTTGTCAGAAAATGTTTGTTTAGCTGCAGTTGAGGCGAAGAGAGATTTTTTTTTTAATATAACTACCAAAATGACAGTAACTTTGAAAAATGCCCCCACTTGATTTGTCTAACTCATATCACGTCTCATATTAGCTTGAGTTCAACTTGAGAAAGCATTTTTACACAGAATGTCAGAATTTGTCCATAATCGCTAAAATATGGAAATACATTAGGATAAGGGCAGTATTGATTAGAGCATGATTACAGTGACCAAGAACCAGAGCAATTAATATATACATATGTTGATGTGAGTGCTGTTTAATGATAGAATATAAAACTTTGAACTTATCCTTTAAGTTCCATTACAGCTTCCACTCAAGTAACTACTTCCTGACATTTAAAAGAAATGAATCATCTCCCTCCTGATACTATATCATCTGCATAAGATTGTGTAAATTTAATGTTACAAATTTTAACATTATAGTGCACTGAAAATAAAAGATAATGACAAATATATGCAAATATTTTGGCATTTATTTAACCTGTGAGCATCTTGAATCACTATAGAGACAGACTCTATGATATGATATGACATAGACCATAGAATCTGTACATTTCAACCAAGGACCCCAGTGCCAGATTATTTTGCCTACATCTTACAGTAAAACATATCATTCAAAGCAGTGGATTCAAAGAAAATAGTGTATATTTGCCCTATATAACTGTCCTGCCATTCATGTGTTGCTTATAATGAACAAGCTGCCAGTCAACCGCTTTCTCAACAAGTGGACATAATTATTTGCTTCTGAATTGTATAATATTTACATGAGACTGTAGCTCGGCACGTGTAAACACAGCCATATTTTGAATCCATATTTCCTATTTGCTTCATGAAGCGTATTACATAACCACCATGTGAAAGGATGTTTTTAATTTTCAGTTATATAAACTGTCTGATGGATGATGTGCCACCACAAAAAGCTTCCCTCATTCTGTCTAATTTTTGTCAAGTTCTTTGTTGCGCAGTTCTGTTTTCTGTGCATAGAATATGCTGAGACACAGTCTGGTTATTGATATTCTGTTGTATCAGTATTGCTGTACCAGATTGATATGGGACGTAGATGAATAAATATTAAAGAGAGCCATTACTCTTGAAGTCAAATTGACCAATACAGACTAATACATTTGACATTGTTGTTTTACAGTTTGTTAAAATCTCAAGTGCAACCATGCCCATTTTGAAGAAGCTCCCAGGAAGGTCCAAGAGCTGCCAAGAGTTCCCCAGAGTGAACGGTGAACTGATCCTGCCCAGGCTGGACTTGGACCTGAAGGATTTGAATGATCTCAATGATCTGAATGATCTGAAAGAACTGAAAGACCTGAATAAGAGCCTGAACCCCTTCGAGGATGTGGACCTGGATGAGGATGAGAGGAACGGAGACATGGGTCTTATCATGGGGGATGGCAGGGGTAACCTCCAGCTGAGGACCTCACGTGATGGAGAAGAAGAGGAAAATGAGGTGAATGCAGAGAGGCATGGAGCCGGGAACCCAAAGGGAAGGCCTCTCAGGGGGACCCTGGAGCGGATCTGTGGAGTGTCACCCCTCAAAACCCTTGGAAAACTTGGGAAGGGTCTCCGCATATCTGGACGCAACGTATGGGGGAACAACTCCCCCCACTATAGCCCTGGAGATTCAAACACACTCCCGCCAGAGAGGGAGAAAAAGAAAGGACTACGCAGGAGCTCCGAAGGAAAAATTATGACTCTGCTCCGGTGAGGAGGGGTGGGAGGAAGAAGAGTTCAAATATGAGATGATATTAGATGTTATGTGTTGCTTTTATGTTACAGTCATGTTCTTGAATTCATACATTTTTATAGCACCATAAGGGTTCTGCATAAGCATCTCTAGAGGACTCTGTTACAATCCAACCATCTATTTTAACACTGAAATAAAATGAAATAGTGGAAAAGCCCATAATAAGAATAAAAAAATAATCCTCTCTATTGATACATGAACACATTTGAGTCAAAAGATATCTGGAAATTAACAAAAATAAAATCAAAATGATCCTATAAAAGAAATAAGTTGAACATTATATCTATCATGCTTTCTGTTATACAAATCACAAGGCCAAGGTCTTTTTGAACAGCTGAGTCCAACAAGTGTGACGTATACACGTTTAATGTCCTGAGTCCCACAAGAGAGGGTGAAACACTAAAAATCCCTCATTACCCTTGCTGGTTGATAACAGAATAGCTCATATAGTGTGCTTATTTCCTGAGGTGTTATGCAATATGCTATGGAGGTTGTTGATCTACGGAACTTCTTTTGTTTTTCACTGACATGTTGTGTACTTACTGTGCTTTCTGAATGGGACTATTTATAACTGAGGCAGTACTATACGCTGAGCAGCAGTAGCACCAGCACAGTTTAACAGATGTGTGAATATGTTGCATTCCAGACATAGTTGCCTCTGAGTCTTACTGTACAATGCAAACCTCCGTTCTCATAATTGTCATTGCTAATCTCACATTCTGACGCCAATCGTACAATGAGATCTACTGTATATATTCGACCTCCTTTCAGCCGTAGTCACTCGTGTTCTTTGTTGCTGCTGTGGGCTGTGCAGCTTTACAGGTCGGCGTAAGGAGGAGCGCAGAGAAAGCCTGCCCTGCGGGGACCTGAGTGCAGACAGCGAGGCGGAGGCTTCCAGACGGCCCTCCTTCCTCAGGATGGTCAGTCTGGGCAAGCTGAAGAGAGAATCCATGTCAGACAAGGCCTCCCAAGAGGCAGAGGAGGAAACAGTGGAGGAGGAACCGGTGGTCAAAACCAGAGAACCCCTCTCAGGTAATAATCAAAGAAACATCAGGTGTACAAAAAAAAAAAAAAAAAAAAACCCAACCCTAGCCCTTAATCAGAAATTGATCATGAAACCTAGAAGAATTTCTTTTGCAAGGAGTTTATCTTAACTTGGTGTCAAACTTCAGTGGTACTTCCTCCCAATCCTAGACAACTCTCTGATGAATCTGAGAGGTCCCCAGATCCCTGAGTCACTGGGTTCAATCACCAGCAGACTGTGAAATCAGGAAATGACCACATTTCCTCCTACCCCAGGTTCCTCTAGATAGATATTCAACCAAACCACTGTTCACAGACTCCACAGGGAACCTTGCTAGGAATAGAAGAGAGTGTGCAGAGTGAGCAACAAAAATCCAGTTTGTCAGTTAAGCACCACTCAATAACCATAAAGCAGATGCACCCTTTTCTACCCTCTGTTTTGTGGCTGATTTGTAAGTTGTTGCAAATGAATTAACGCCCGCTTCTTTTTCCTCCCTTTGCCCCGTGCAGTGTTGGAGATTTTGCAGTTGGTCAACCACCGTGACCTTCTCCTGGCCGACACACACATTCAGGAGCTGGGGCGAGAATGTGAGCTTCTGTCTCTCATGCCACCCCAAACCAGTCCCACCCTTACTCCTACTCTTTGCCCCAGCACCCCTCTTGGCATGCACCCCCTATCATGCTCATCCTTGGATGAATCCATCAGCTCTAACGCAACACTGGACTCAAGCCGCCGGAAGGCTAAGGATGTAGAGCTTCTGTATGAAGCCTTGCAGAAGGAGATGTGGGATGTAGTGCGGGAGTCCTTGCGTCAGCCCAGTGCCGGTCCCAATCTTGGACTGGTGGTGCTGGTGATCCAACAGGAGGAGCATGCTGATGCTGCCTGGGCCCTCAGAGAAGAGACAAAGCCTGATAAAGAAGTGCTGACCCAACCCAGCCAGCGTCCCCGCCGGCTGAAGGTGAAGTGGAGGCAGGCTGTGGCAGAGGCTGCAGACTGGAGCCTGCCGCACCAAGTGGACACCCAGGCTGGCCAGCTGGCCTCGTACCTAGAGCGCCTGAGGTGTCGCATGGTGGATGACTTGGATGCAGCGAGGAGGAATGCTGTGTCCATTTACCCAGAGGAGTTTGCTGCCTTCCAGGTGTACGTGGAAAGTTACCATCGAGCCGTGTCCAAACGTCTTCGGACCATTACTAGTGGACCACTGCAGATCACAGATGTCTACTCACTACTGGACTGGTTCTACAACATCTACAACAGGTAGAGTACCAAATCAGACAGTGACCATTAATGGTATATCAAACTTCTATCATAAATCAAAAAAACTCATCTGGCTGTCATTTTCTATCAGGGATGTCCTGGGTACCATCAGCACATCCACACCAATCAGTTATGTCACCCTGGACCCCATTCTGCCTCAAAACACAGTGGACAGGTTGGAACAAGACTGCTTGACTATCGTGCTGGTAAGAAAATGAACATTTTCCTGACTGTTACTTAGAATATCTGGATAGCAGTCAAATCTTTATTTTATGCTGTGATTTTTTTTCAGGACAAGGTGACAACAGAGCTAATTCAGGTTCTAGATGAAGAGGAACGACGATGGGCCCAGACCCTGCACATAGAAGAGTATCAGTCCAACCTAGCACGCTCAGTCATCCAGGTACATTGTTAAACATCATTTTCACTCATGGAAATGTATTGAAATGATTACAGCTAAAGATAAAGCTGTCTAATCATTCATGTCTTTCACCGTTCCAGAGGCTAAAAGTGGACTTGGACAGATCTACATCTGTGAACCAGTTTCTAGGGGCAAGAGTGGCTCGTTGTAGCCTCATTGGATTGGCTGACTTCCTCTACAGGTGGGAAATAAGAGTTAGAAAAATCTAAATACACTTAAGCAGCATGTTAGAATGTTGGTCACCATTAAAAAATGAAAGCGCTGGTACATTTTCATTCAACAATACCTTGAAAACAGGGAAGACTTGTTTGGACAAGCCCCTGTATTTCCACAAGCAGGGACTTATTATTTTACAGATTTGCATTATCCTACATTAGAGCAATATCTCATGAAGTCTTGAAATGTGTCCAGTTTCCAGAGGAAAGTGGAGATGTTTCATGAGACTCAGGCAGAATTTGGAGATCGAGGGGACGGATATGTTTCCAGGACCATAGCTCTGGTCAACTGCTGCCCTCCTCTCAGGTACACAAACAGAAATAGCATCATTATTCAACTGAACATTTTCATCTATAACCAGTTTTTTTTTT
>JANJYP010051157.1:0-10688 GCA_024605115.1 Rastrelliger brachysoma | reverse complement strand
TAGAAAAGTGCTATATAAGTACAGTCCATTTACCATTTATGCTGGTATAAGATACAGTGCAAAATGGTCAGACTGGTCTACATGTGGCTGCTCTGTATGCATATTTGATTTTACAATATACATGATCTAACATATTAGATTAAGTTAGGAAGAACAAACTTTAAGTTCACTTGATTGAAATCACCAGCTATTATGTGCACACCGTCAGGATGAGCCCTCTGCTGTTTATTGATAATAGTCAGAGCTTCAAGATCTGGAGAGCAGTAACTGTCTACAATTCGGCTCTGAGAGCAACAGTCATTGTGTGTGTAAATACACACTCCGCCTTCTTTACTTTTACTAGAGTCACTGTTTCGGTCCTGTCGGTGAGCAGTACTAGTTTATATTACATGCGAATTATAAGCATTTTTGGCTGTAAATAAAGTAATATAGTACTTACTGTAATATCTCTTCCTGCCTTCCTTGCCTATTTCTGATTAGCTATTATAAAAAGAGGAGTAATGTTTTAGCTTATATATGCAACATGGCTCGTTTATGATGATGATATGATAGTAGCAGCAACTGTCACAGACATTCTCCTGATCACACACTAGTATTGCTGCATACAGAAAATGTTTTACTTTTTTCATGAATCTCAAATGTTTGGGGCCAGTGAGGGTCAGCTACACCCGTTTGACCACCAGACCACCAGTGCGTACACAGAGACTACGAGTGCGCAGAGAGGTGGCGAGAGCGCAGAGAGTGACACCGAGCGATTACGCAGAGACCGTGAGCACACAGAGAGTGGTCGACATGTACTCTGATTATGTTTTTTATTCATTCCAAGTGATTTTTGTGCGCTCGGTTTTTGACACTAAATAAACGCCATATGGGATGGGCCGATGGCATAATCTGAACATATATTTTACTACTGGAGACTACTGTTCATTTCATTTTTCCAGTCTCAAGTGTCACATTTCCACATTTCATAAACTCAACCAGGAGTTTTTTACCAGATCTTATCCAAAATGTTATATCATAAAAACATAAATATCAAAAAAATATCACTTATAGAATGACTAGTTGATGGTCACACAGACAGAGTTAACACATTTATTAACGCAATAATAATTCATGTGTCTGGTTACAGGTGCTGCAAAGCGGAG
Organism: Rastrelliger brachysoma; assembly: GCA_024605115.1. Lineage (NCBI taxonomy): Eukaryota > Metazoa > Chordata > Actinopteri > Scombriformes > Scombridae > Rastrelliger > Rastrelliger brachysoma. The sequence continues at coordinate 9,543 of JANJYP010051157.1, read as the reverse complement.
ATGAGTAAGCTCATGTTACAGTCACAGAGAGTGGTATGGATTCTTTCTTTTGATTTTATTTAGAGAAGATTGAACAAATATCACAGCTGTGTTCTGTGCATATTTAATAAAACATACAAAGCACTATGAAATAGAAAAACAATTAAATTAGATAAACATGAAATGACCAGAAATATACACAAACAGGAGGAGATAACCTCATTAGCCAAATGCATGCCACATCACCACACCACATTCTCCACCAGCTCTCTAATGAATGGAAATGTATGGAGTATCTGCACTGGGCCTGATGTAAGACAGCCTGTGTCTCTGAAGAGGCCTTTATAACAAACCACCCACTCACATTCTGTCCTGGAGAGGAATTATGTATGCAGTAATGAGCAAAAACAAAACAGTGAAGCTTTCACTAAATGGTAAAGATTTTACAGGAGACATACATGCAGAGAACTACATCTGTTTGACATTGAACCAGGTATGCTCAGCTGCTGAATTACATAGCTTAACACATAGTGAATGTGAAGCATTTAGCTATTTCATAGACTAACATGTTTCATATCTCTTTTCCATTCTGTATCTAAGTACTTTTAAGTGTGACAAAACAATCTTAACTCAAGTCCCTCTTCCTTGCTTTTTCTAGAGTTTTCAGCATCATCATGAAAATGCTCACTTTAAATTATCAACTGTCATTTTTCTTACATTTTATTTACATACTCATTATTTCACAGCATTTCCACAGCATTATCCTTTCTTTTCCTATTTAATACATATTTCCATCCATCTGTCCATTTTCTGATATCTACCTAAGAACAGGTAGCAGGCAGCACACTGACTAAGACATCATTTTTGTCCAATGCCAGAAGAATTATGTAAACCATCTAGTATATTCTGGGTCTGCCACAAGGTCTCCTACCAGTTGGACGTTACTGGAACACCTCCAAGGGAAAAGCAGGTAGAAAAATCCAGAGATCTTCTATATAATAACTGACCTACATGAACCCATCTAACAATATACATGAATATAACCTAAATAATAGATACACTGCAACCTGTCAATCTTATTTAAAACATCATGATGATGCAGTTCTTCAAAAGTTCAAAATTACACAAATCTACAGAAACAAATGTTAAACTTACTTTGTCACATTTTACCAGTAGTATGTCCTGTAATAAGGCTTCTCCAACACAGTCCAGAATATATCAGAGTGGTTTGGTTACTAAGGAATATAAAGCCAGACTGTGACAGGACCGTGACAAAAGAAACTCATTTCAGTCCCTTGCAGTCAGTCACTACCTAAGACTCGTTTGTAACCATAGGGTAGTGTTGAAATGCAGATTGAGGCTTAGCTCTTTCTTTACCACAACTGTCCAGTGCCCCATTTCTGCTGATACAACACCAATCCACCTGATGACCTCTTCTTGTTTGGACATTACTGGAGTTTTTAGCGCAAAGGCCCGGGGCACTTGGTGAGACGCAGTCAAAAACACTTAGAAGGTTTGACAATGCATGACACTTCCTACAACGTATATTGTGACATTTGTTTAAAGACAGCGGCCACAAGTATGTGGTGTCTTGAGAAACATCTGTTTTCCTCAACTGTGTCACGAACAATGTTCTTTATGCTGGAGTTCATGTGTAGAGACCCTGATACCAACCCAATACTGAGTAGTATCGACACTGTGCCTGTCAAACAATACCCGCAATTAATTCTTTTTGAACACAGATCAAGAAAATATGACACAGGATGACATTTATGCAACAAATTTCTTTCATTTCTGGGAGACATTCTGACCGCCACTTCATGCAATCATAACAATCTTTTGCTTTCAGACCAAGCTCCACCACAGGGTCGTAGCTACCTCTCATTCAGCTACTTTACAGTCTGCTGCTGTCAACCAAATATAAGCACATCACAGTAAATTATAAATGACCTTAGTAGAGTAGGTGGCGGCCTGAAATACAGGAAAGAGCAGTGTAAGACAATTACGTTCAAACTGTTTTAAAGCCAAAGTTTCTCCTCTTTACCTGTGTATAGTTCAATAAACATAACAGTAAAGTCAACCATCCCAGTGGTTTCTGTGGTAGCATGTTCACGAACATAGCACAGCTGGCATTGTGCTTACACTGGATGGAGTAGTCATTGAATAGACTGGTCATGGCCTGGTTACAATTATCCATGGCATCAAACACCTTGTATCTCTTCTGTCTTGTGTCAATGTGGTACTTAAAAGTCCGACTGTCCACCACTGCAGTCTGTGCTTCAAATGACCTTCACCTTCATTTACCATTAAGGTCACATGTATGTTCACATGTAAATGATGAAGACCCTGAACAGCTCTCACATAGAGCACATGTACCAGCCATAAACTGTAAAAAATATGGACGTAGCACATGTAACATCACCCATTGGTTTGGGGAGTCTGATTTTGAAGCTCATCCTATGGACAAATGGACAGCGCCATCTTGGGTTTTTATGGGTATGTACTTTCCATATTTGGAGCAAGGGGGGAGCCTAGCCCAGTCCAGGCAATGCTTAGCAAAGAATTAACTGCCAGTGAACCCATCAATGTAACTCTCTTTATTCAATGTAACCACAAATTTTAAGCCTTAATAACACTAAAACAGTTGTGGTACAAATAAATTCACTCCCGTTCAGTGTTCATTGAGAAGGAAACTACGGGTAGAGACCAAAAAAAAGTACCAGGCTTATGGCCCTTTTCCACCAGCTCACTTTGGTCCTACTCTACTCGACTCTACTCGGTTTGTGTAGTGTTTCCACCGGCACAGTTCCTCGTACCAGGTACTATTTTTAGTACCTCCTCAGCTCTGGTTCCAAGTGAGCCGAGTAGGTACTAAGCGGTGACGACGAATGATTGCCAATCACTGATTGGTCAGAGCCGTTGTCACTGAGGAGTGAGCGACACACTGCAACACAAGAATCAAATGCAGCATTTTTAAAAATACAAAATCTGTAAGGAGGAGTATATTTGCTACATGCACGTAATTTTTCACCGTGGTCTGTGGACTAGGTCCAGACCTTTGTGTCCTGAGGCTGACGAGGGGATCCAGCGAAAGTTGAACGGAGCACCGCTGGGTTATAACCCCGCCCACAACACAAACCGTGTAGAGTCGAGTCAAGGCGAGCCAAGCCGAGTAGAGTAGGGCTGGAGTGTGTAGTTGAAAAGCACCATTAGAATTGCGCACTCCTAGTCCCAGCCCCCGGTGGCAGACGAGGAACTGCAGTTCTTTGAACGCAGAAGTGAGCGTCACTGGTAAAACCCCCTCCCCCTCCCACTGCCTGATATGCAACAAGAAGATATGCACAGCTCTGATCTTCGGTCCCTTTACTGAACATAAATGACTGCACTGTATTTTGACGCTGCTGTGTTGTTGTGCAGGTGTGTTTGATGGATGGCGTAGCTGGTCTCAGGCCTGTCTGTCACAGTTATTAGTTACAGCATATCTCGCCTCACTGTCAGTTTTAGCTTCCTATTTCCATAGCCTCGTGCCACTGACTGCAGTCACATTATCAGCCACTTGGCATCAGCTGACAGAAATAGCTCTGATGTCAGAGGTCCGGTGAACACGTCTTAGTAGTGCAATGGTGATCACAACTTCAAAATTCTGCTTCACATACACATCCTTGCTGGTGTCTGACTTCTTTCAGTCGGAGGAAGAGCATTGTGTTTGATACACCACACTAGTGATTACCTAATAAATACCTGCGTTGGGAGCTGCAGTGTGTGGACTTTTATTTTGTTTCTCTTTTGTTTCTTTGGTGTCTGTCTTCAGCCATGACCAAACACTTGTTTCAGTGAAAATGTGCACTGTAACCTGTGTCATATATTAGCTTTAGTTAAATTAGAACTTTAGTTTGCATTTTTTAAACATACTCATGGAATGTCTCTATTAGTTTACAAATATTTTAATCTACTTTGGCCCACTTTTGTAAATTCTTCCTGCACCAGACCAATATCTGAGCTAAGTCTGAAGAAGGACTCAGGTGTCAGGAATACTCGAGGAAAGATGGAACCCTCTCAGAAAATGACTGATGACATTTCTTCTGCAGTGATGCTGAGCAGCCATATACCCCTGAACACAATAAAGCTTGAAACAACATTTAGCACTGAGGCGTCTTGAGGAGGAGATGAGCTTCCCTGCAAGAAAGGTTAGCCATGTTGATCTCACTTGTCAAAAATGATGACAGTAATACAACCGTAATAATAATAGTGAACAGACCCAGTTCCACAAGGGTGTAAAAGCATGTATCATTCCCTCGGATTAATATTTTGCACCCTCAGTAGAAATGTGTATAATAAACGCAAAGTTTTATACACATGGACCATGTGGGAGTCTCTATTTGCATTTGTTTCTATTTTAGTTCTTGTGCAGCAGTGCAACGTGCTGAAGGGCTGACTAAAGGTGAATATAGACCAGCGGGTGAGGTTATTATTAAATTCTTTCTCAGCCAGTCAAGTCACAGCTGTCATAGCTCTGAAAAACCCAAGACAGATGGAGTTGTTTTTCATCAGTTAATTTATAACTTCAAAAAGTAAAGCTAAGAAATTGATTTGGTCCCAGTCAACCTGTCCATGTGGGCCCTGTGAGGGTTAAATTTGGACTGTTAAATGGGTTTGTCCTCAATTACCATGGTGACCCCACCTGTGTTTGCCCATCAGTGCTGGGACTGTCACAGATTGTTACGATGAAGCACATAAAAATGTATTGGTATGTAATGTAAAATATAGTGAAGGAAAAATGGAAGTATGAGAAAAATAACAGCAAAGGAGCAGATGCCTTGTTGTGGTTGTTATTGTATTATTTATTCTTGCTGAGACTATTACATAGCCTGAAGTTAATATACTGTATATAATGATCAGCAGTTTCTTGTGTTGTTTATAAAAGTTGAAAGGGTTGAAAACCACTAGTATAATCAACCAGTCCAATATATGTATAGAGGTCTGTGTGATTATTCTGCAGCAGCCTGGTTTCATTTTCAGGTGATTTAATGACAGTTATTATATACAATACAAGTTGTTTTTTGTTTGCATGGAGTAATTTGGATAATAGTATTGTTGAGGTCGTTGTTTTCATACTGTCATACTCTTTTATGTCAGTAGGTGGTAGTAATTTAGATTCCTCTGGAGACTAGAGTTGTCAGACCTGGACGCAAAAGAGAACTCAGATGCAGAAGGAGGATAAGGCAGCCTTTTATTGACTCCAACTCCGTGGCAATGACAAGACAACAAGAAAACACGGGCTGAAGAGACAGGCTGGGGTGCACGATGAAACGAGACACTCTGGCACAAGACAAGGGAAGACGCAGACTTATAAAACATATGATGGTAATGGGGAACAGGTGGAGCCAATCAGGAATCAGGGAAGACAATCAGACCGGTGACACATGAGGAAGGGCAAGTGACCTGAAACGAGAGGAGAGTTAATTTTCAAAATAAAACTTGAAGTCACGAGACAAAAAACCCCAGGACAAGACAAACCTCACCGTGGGTGTGACAAGAGTTTGATGGTAATGGTACTGTTCTGATTCAATGCTTACATTATAACTTTTTACAGCTGTTTTCCAGCATAATCTTTTCATCTGGGACCATGTTCCAAAATCCTCCATTAGTTTTCATCACTGTAGCTGTTTGTGCACCCCCTAATTATTAATTTCAGGTGTACCTAAAGTCATTTTGTTCTAGAATAGGGTGGAACAGACCCTGCTGGTAGAAAATGTGCTCAAAATTATAAACATTTGCCTGTCCAAATACTGCATTATATTTCTTTTTTACTTGGTGCATCACTTTTACAGAGACCATGTACTGCTATGTTTGCTCCACACACACTGTATATATTGTATATTGTATTGTGGAAAACATTTTTAAAATGGCTTTATTTATTAAAATAATGACCAGTTTGTCAACAGCACATCTTGTTATCAAATTTTAGTTTGCTCCTGTAGCTTTCTGCCCATCCAAGCTCTCCATTAAGACACAACACCCTCATTTAATTACTGCACCTGTTGTCATTTACACAAGTAGATCACCAATAATCAAACATGCAATCCGTTACACTGTATTGCAATTTAGTACTCTTTATTTGTGATCTTAGTACTGTATATCAGTCTCTTACTGCACAGACTGTAGCTCCAAATGATGTCACACAAGTGAGATGATCATATTTAAATAGCTAAATTAGCAGTTGTATTGAAAGAATGAAGTTTTCTGTTTTGAATTTGTATATATGTAAAATGTACTGTTAATGTGTTTTTATGAACACACTACTGTAATGTGACAAAAATGAACAGGAATGTGTTATTTTACTTCATTACTGCTTAGATGTGATATATTACTGTAATGTGTTACTTCTGTGTTTTTATACATTAATATCATGTTACCACTAACAATGAGGACAAACAATCAAAAGCTAATTAGGAGGAAAGCTAATGTGTGTTGTTGAATCTGTGGCTTGTGTGAATTAACAAGCTGCTGTCTGGCTCTGCCTTTGATACAACACTGGTCATGAGAATGATTTGCCTTTTTCAAGTGATTGACCATCAGTCTCATTTGAGGGTTCAATACATGTTGCATTCGAGATCAACGACCATAGATACATGCTGTACTAGACAATCAATAAACACGTTTGCGTGTTACGTCACGCCGGGTAAATCAACATCTGGTTCAGTCAACTACCGCAACTGTGATTGTTAATAATACAGCGCTTTTTCTTGACCTCACTGTCAAGTTTATCCAAACTTCGTTTCAAAGACATCAGTAAATTTGTCCAGGAAAAAGAAAAGTTTGTATCTAATTTCATATCAATTCATTTCAGCTATTAAGAGCTACATAGCATCAGCTGTGTGAATGCAGCTGTCTCAACTTGACTCACTGATTTAGATACAGTAATCAGTGTGCGAACTATACCGCGGCTTTCAGGGTGGGGCTCGCTTGGCAGTGCACCCAGCGCAGAAGTGCTACTGTTGTGCACGATTCTTCACCTGAGTACTCCAGTGGAAAAAACCCTGCGTGCCTCTGTCATTGGGTAGGAGCGGAGCCATGACTTGTGCATGCTGCCTTCACAGTTTAAAAAAAAAAAAAGCCAATTTCATAACAAAGGTCAGCATAGCTTTACACATACACACACACACACACACACTTTGTACTAAAGATAAATCCAAAATAGTGATGTCACTGTCTAAGCAGAGGGATGTTGTGAATGAGGTAAAAATCTATATTTCAGAATAACTCAAACTCAGATATTGGTGTGTAATATCTGAGTTTTAATTATTTGACTACAAATCTCACCTCATCATTCCTCCCAGTGATTATTTCCAGGATAAACTGAGACGCCTTAAAAATGACCAAATATTTAAAAAGGGCTGTTCTTTTGAATGCACTCCTGCGCTGGGTGCGCCCCTCCCCCCATAACTGCCATCGGCTCTTTGAAAGGAATGGATCACTAAGATCCGGATCCCCTCAAAGAGCCGTAAATCCCATCACTAAAACTAAGACATGCCAGTCTGGCTACAAGGAACCAAGTCTGCATACATGCATGACATCGAACTGCCAGAGGAATGACTTACCATAAAGTAGTTATTTGTAGTTATTAATGAAGATCTAGCTATCTAACGGCAGCTGTTAACCAGTAGCAGAGAGAGAGAGAGTACCTGCCACAAAATGCGTTATCGCTGATTATAACAATACGAAAAAACAAAACAAAACAAATGCATAGGAAAAGACATCATATTGTCAATATTTTCAAGACCCCCAAAAATTTCACTAATCATGTTTTCAAGGGAGCTCATGTCTCATTAAGGGGGGTTCAGCCCCCGCTGACTTCCCCGTAGTTCGCACCCTGACAGTAGTAGTCTATTACTTCCGACACTATTTATTGATATTTAGAAATTGATAATACAAGTGACGGAAATTTGGCAAGCTGGCACTAGAATTAACAGTTACATCAGTAGCCTATTACCGGGAGGGGGGGTGTCGCGTAATCATATTCTCTGGTGTCTCTCCTGTCTCCGGTTGGGCTTCAGCTCTTCATTTTTAGGAAAGTCGTGAAAATGTAAATGAGTCTGTTTTTTGGCTGTGCCATCTCTATGAACAGCTTTGATTTTTTTTTCTTCCGTTGAATCAGCTGATAGAATGTTGTCACCGGAAATAGATTTACCTGGTCAAGGAAACCGGAAGCACTGAACCCAGAAATCATGAAATAGGCTTATCATGATTTTTTTTAAACTAACACGGGACAGAGATGGTTTGCCTTACACTATCTGATGGAATATTCTCCATTTCTCATTTCAGGTTCATCATCTGATTAAAAAACAACAAAACATACACCTGCACAAATTAGCGTTTTAAAAAAACATCAGATTTATTCATGTACAAAGTGTATAAAAGAGGTGTGCTGCTATTTTGTATATCATCATAGTTTATTATAGTTAGAGATTATTTTATTATCCAACAAGCATCCATCTGATATTTACACTAGAAAGAAGAAGAAAAACGTTCCTCTGTCACAGCAATCACATAATGTTTCTATGTGATGAAAACAGATACATCATACATGGCAGCGCACCAGGTCAGAGTGTAGAGCACATCTCATAGGCACAATGGCATTATTAGATGAATCAGTAATGTAGTGACTCTTTAATATAAAAATAACCACCCTCAAGGAATCCTGTCAAACCCAGTTATAATGAGAATAAAGATCAGAGTATGTTGAACCATTTCCAGAAAGTTCACTCAGACTAGAGCACAGTTGAAGAACACACTGATGAGCAGATAGATGAGCAGAGAGATGGTCAAGAGGGGAGAATGAATAGAAGAGCAGCAGATGTGTGATCTGTTCTTCAGATGAACACAGCTGAACATCAAGCTGCTGCTGAAACATAAATAGTTCAATGCAGCTCTGGCTGGCAGCAGGAGGAGGAAGAGCTGAGTTTTCCACCCTCTACAAATGTTATCAGCCCATTAAATGGACATTATCAGTTGTCATCAAGGGCTTAGCTGCCTCCTAAATGGCTCAGTGGGCCATTATCATCTATTAGTACTGCTGAATCACTGTGGGGAGATTCAAAATGTATCCAGATCCTCTACAGGCACAGTCCAGCTCACAGCACAATGGAAGGAAGCACAGCAACACATACTAAACTGATGTTTAAATAGTTAAATAGTTTGATGTAGTTCAATTTGCTCAATCATTTTTTTCATTGAAAGAAACATTAATGGCAAAGAAAATGTATTTATACTTATTAGCGTTAACAGTGCAGTGTGTTTAGTGGTATCTAACAGTGAGGGTACAGCTTGAATAACATCCTGCCATATTCCAATATTTTTCCTTTGGATGGTGAAACTGTGATCTTTAACTTTAACTTTACCCTAACCCACAAGTGTCAAACTCATTCCAGAAAGCGCTGAGTGGCTGCAAGTTTTCATTCCAACCAGGCAGAAGCACACCAGGTTCCACTCATTTCATCATGTGAACTCTCTTGATGCTTTCCGATTATCCTCTCCGAGCCGACTCGGATCTCGGAGATGACG
>JANJYP010051149.1:0-10371 GCA_024605115.1 Rastrelliger brachysoma | reverse complement strand
ATATACATGAAGAATTATCTTGCCGCACTGCTTCCATCAGAAGATTTGGTTAACACAGAGGACCAAAACTTCAAATTGAATTTATTTTTACAGAATAAGGATTGTGGAGGAGGAATGATCATAGAAACCAATGTTGTACATGTGAGAACTGGGTTATATATACGTATATATGTATAAAATAGCAATGTCTCCTACACGAACCAGTCACCTTAACCTATGAAGGACTTTAGTTAGACCAGACCTTAGAGCCCACTGTTTCATGCTGTTAGGTTGCTATTGACAAATGCAGTTTTATGAAAAGGTCACTCTTTAACCCTCCTGTTGTTTTTCCTTCAACTGTGCAACTTTTGTCCTCCAAGTTTGGTTAAAGTATACAATAAGATATCACCCAATTCTGCGTTAGACGTCTTTAGCCAACGTCAATGCAACCTATTACTACATTTTTTTTTTTTTTTGGAAGTTATGGCCTCATTTTCCAGTTAAAACCAGTTGTCCTCTCTGCTTCAAATTGGCAATTGTTATGGATGAGTAATTGAGCAAGGGATAGGAAAGTGCACTCGTCCTACTTGTTTTTCCTACTGCTTCTTCCTACTCCTTTAAGAACATGTAATCTTTAATTTGCGTTTTTATGAGAAGTTGTGGTATAATTTGGTGGTTTTCTTGGGGGTGGGGGGTGGGGGGGTATATTTAATCTAATTTAATTGACTAATAGCAGACAGTGATGGTCTAACAAAAAGGTCCTGTTGAGTTGCAATTATGGAGATACATGGTTTTTTGGAGGTTGACTCATATTAGACACAAAAATCAGAATATCACATCCTCTACTGTACTCTTCTCAACTCTTATAAGTCTGTCAACTTCAAGATGAAATTATTGGTGGAACCCATTAGAAATTAACGTTAAAATTAAGAATAGCAGTATGGAAGATTTTATTAAGATCTTGTGTAATATCACCTTGCTTATTATGTTAGTTTATGAGTGTGAAACGAGAAGCTTTGATATCTTACCTGCTGTCTTCTTCTTCTTGTCGACACTCCTGCTCATCCTCCTCCTCGTCTCCTCTTTTCTCCCTCTTATCTCCTCTAGCTTCCACTTCTGATCTCCTCTTTTTCTTCCATCATCTCACAGCTGCTCTCTCATCTCTTCTCTCTATTCTTACCCTCCGTTTTCCTCATTCATCCGTGGTCTTCTCCTTTCCTCTCCTCTGCACCTCTCTACTACTTTGTCTTTCTCCCTCATCTTTTATCTACTCATATCTCCTTCTGCCTCCTCTTCACCTCTTTTCTTTTCACCAACTATCTTTTCTCATTTCTTCCTTCAACCAATACACTTCTTTTTTCCCCCCTCGCTCTCTTGTACACAGCACCTCCCTCCCTCCCCCCCTAAAAGAAACAAGGAATAATCTCCTTGGCATTTTAGTGAACCGATGCTTTCTCGATGACCTAGCTGTGGCACCGTGTTCCTCCCCAGGTGAGGAGCTAAATTACAGCAACCTCCACATCAAGCAAAGAGCGTCCGAAAGAAAATTGTCTCTCTTTTAGAAAAAAAAAAAATTGTATCTCTATTTAGTCTTGCAATAACACTGGGAGGAAGCCCAAGGGAAGATTCAATCCCTCTATTCCATCTAAACATAGTTTTATAAAAAGGGTCTTTTTTGATATCACATTGTAAATCTCTGTTCCTCTTACTGTGGATTTTTCTCTCCATCTTCCTCTCTTTTGCTCCTGATGCTGTATAAATCTCTCTCTTCCCTTCATTATTCTTTTATACCATCCACACCTCTCTACTCTTTTGTTGACCACTTTGTTTCCTTCCTAACTAATTTTCCTTTTCTAAAATAAATAAATAAATTAAACACTTTGCTGCTCTTTTTGAAGTTGTAATTCCCTCTGGTCACCAAAAGAGGCCAATAGAGGTCATTAAAATACTTTGTACCTAATTTCACATTTAGAGCTCACAGGGATGAGCTGGTAAAAGGTGTTTGAGTCCAGATTTTGATCTTACTGTGATTACAGTGTTGAAGCAAAGCAATTATCTCTGAAACTTTAGAGGGAAATATGTGTACGTATAACACCTTAACTTTGGGGACAAGAAAATAACTTTTTATAATTTGTGCTAGAACAGTTTGACACAAGAATAATTGGACTGGTTATACATACACTCAAAAAAATAATAATTCATTTGATGAAAAAGATTTTATCTTGGTACCCATATTTCATTTAAATGAATCATGATTTAGCTTAGTTTCGTTTAGTTTATTTTGCGCCATTAAAAATTATACACAGAAAAGATAATATGACTACATAGAACAAAAAAAATAACCTCAACTTACATAATTAGGACAGCCATTCATTCTGTCTCCATCTTTAGTAGGTGCAACATGATTTTAACATTTTCATTCAATTACCCTGTCTCTTGCGTCCAGTTAACATGTGTGTTTACGCAGTCTAGTCAAATGAAACCACAGTGTAGGCTACTTGGTCAAACATGTTAGTAAAACAGAATTCAATCTTATTATATGAACTACAGGTGCATGTTCTTTTTAGTTTCAGTTTATTTACACAATTTTAGAATAAAAATAAAATGTGTGGTATAATGTAGAAACCCACTCAGAGCTTATCTTAACGTCACTCTGAAATGGAAAACACAAAATCACAGTAATTATCTATCAGACGATGTGTCGCAAACTTTGTGCAAAATTCTACTTTTCAATAAATCCAAGTTGAAACTGGGTTTATTTTTTCTTGTAGAATAATGCAGGCCAGTGAATTGTGCGTCACATTCTACAGTATATTTCAGCCAATGATATCAGGATCTGTCACCTGTCAATCAAACATCTACTGTCATCAACATCTGTCAATAAACATCTGCTAAACACACTCGCACACCGAGCCACCAAGCTGGACAACACCCAATCAGATTCCAATCCAAACATTCAGTGTCCCGCCCCCAAAAACTGAATATCCCACCCGCTCGATAACGGCCAATCAAATTCATTTTCCTCACTCCTGTAAACTCATGCTGCAACTCGGGGAAATTCAGGGAAGGCGACAGGACAGACGGCGATTTCTGACAAAGATAATACACAATAAGAATGCAAAGTGAAATAACAAAAATATACTTTAGCTAAATAATATTACATACAAACAATGCAAAATAAAGGAAACAACAAATATGTAGCTATATCAATCTTGTTGGTTGAATTAATATAGTGTCTTTATTGCTAGTACTATAGCAAAACACAAAAAAATCCACATTATCTGCTCCTGTTTGAACATCTCATGCAACTTTAATTTTAATCACGACATTAACATGCAACTCAAAACTTTAAATAAATTAACAAGGCAATATTGTTGACACCAGACTTACTGATTTTTTTTTAGTTTAGACACTGGTATTAAAATCCTTTTTTAAAAAAATATCAAACAAATGCTGAAATATATTTGGAGTATAACAGAATGAATCCCAAGACACCCACATGAATACAGCCCTCAGCACAATAATTTGGTGTGCCCATTAGTGGCTGAATAGGCTGTTACAGTTGATTTTTGCTCTGTGGAGAAGCTGTTAAACAGAGGCAATTATCCTCTAGCCAATCACACTGCAGCATGCTGTTAAAAGCCTTAATATTAGCCAATTAGAACAGGCAGCTGGGGAGATACTTGCACACAGTATTTCTCAAATACACACACACTAATCCCCTAGGAACAGCGCCAAGCTTTAAAGCCAATTTGACTTGGTGGCCAAACTGTGGAATTACAACTTCCAGGTCCAACAGGAGCCCAGAAAGCATTTTCTTCCCACACACATACACACACACTCACAAACACACACAATTATAATAAAAGGAGCAGCTGTAAAACAGTGGATACATTTTTTTTTTTTTTATGAGCTTCACAACCCCTCTATAAAACGATTTGTTTCACTATCGGAATTTGATCCATCTGATCCGATCACATTTTAAGTCGAGTCGAGAAGAGCTACATGATTGAATTGTTTTAACCCCATTCAAGTTAGCCGCAAGGCCCAACAGGCAGTTAGCTGTCTCAGTTGGTGGAGGACTAGCAATAATGCTCTATGGGTGCACGTGGCCCAGAGAGTATCTCATCCGCATAATTTCTTTAAAGTGGGAAGTAGTTTTTTTTTTTGCTTCATTGCTTCATGCACAACTGAGCAACTTTCATAGGAATGAACAGGGCTCCACCTCTTGTGTTGTCTCCAGCTCGCTTTATACATTCATGACACACACACACACACACAAACACACACACACTGAGGGCAGGCTGATCTGACTAGAGAGGGAATGATTGCACCACATACTCGTCTCAGTTTCCATGATTATGGCCATTGGTAGAAATGTCAAATAATAGTGGCAATGTGCTGTGAAATGAACCCCATTATATGTGTATGTGGGTGTGAGAGAGACAGACAGNGAGAGAGAGAGAGAGAGAGAGAGAGAGAGAGAGAGAGAGAGAGAGAGAGAGAAGGAAGCAATAGGGGTTAGGTGGTCTGTGTGGAAAAAAAGGGGGATGACAGTCCACAAAGGTTATAGAGAGAGAAACAAGAAATGAATGAAGATGATGAACGCAGTAAGACAGAACAGTGTGAAAATGTGTGTATGTGTGTGTGTGTGTGTGTGTGTTTATGAAAGGAGCAACACAGAGATAAAGAGAGAAAGGGAGAGAGAACAGAGATATGATTGCTGGCAATCATCTTCTACAAGTTGATCAGGTCATCTAAGTGTCAAGCTAAAACATTACAGAGAGGACACACACACGCGCACACACAGACAGACACATGTTTAAGGCCATGGACACACACTTCCCACTGAATATTCCACTGATTCCACCTGACATATTATTTTAAATGCACATTTAAAAACATTGATGCTGTGTATGGTTTCCAGGTCTGGAAACATCTGGGATAACATTTATTCACTGTAATAAATAAAATATGAAAATAATAAATTCAAAGTGAACTAATAGTCATAGGATGTTGAACAGACAAGCACTAACACTTTAAATGAATATCATACCTGTTGTAAAAAAAAAAAAAAAAGTCAGACAATTTTGTTTCTTCTTTTGTCAGTATAGTCTCACATCTGTTAGCATGAAAATAAAGGCAATGGTTTGAACCGACCTGTGTGCTACATACCGGATGCTTCGTATTCCAAAATATTTAATGGTGTATTTCTCTTTCTTTTCTTTTTTTTAACTGTAGCCTTGATCTTGCCAGAGAAGGAAGTTATGAGTTCTGAGAAAAGTAATCGAATGGGAAAAAATATAAAGACAATAGTACTCCAGACGGAATCAATATGTGTGTGTTGGTGGTAAACATATATTCTCACATACACAGACAACCTGAAGAGTGAAGAAGTATGCAAATTCTCTACAGTACACACACACACACACTGGTATTACTGGTGTTTGAGTTGAACACATTCAGAAACTCACACTTTCTAAACTACACTACCATATGAAAGCACTCACTAAAAAAGAAACACACATATACACATATACACACTTCCACACGTGCGCACATACTCACACACACACACACGCACACACACACACACATTCTCTTGGATATTTTATACTGTTATTACCTTCTTTACTAGAATCCATCTAGAAACACATGATTTCTAAACTACACTACTATACGAAATGAAAGCACTTGCTCAACATGACACACACACACACATATACACACACATACACACATTCTCATGCATATATGATACTAGTATTGCTTTCTATACTAGAACCCATCTAGAAAGAGACAACTCTGAAACTATACTACCATATGAAAGTACTAGCTCACACACATACACACATACATATGGACACACATGTACCTTCTGCTATAGAGAGAGCTAGAAGGCCATCACAGAGCGTAGCCTGGACTCTGAATGGTAAAAAGCAACATAACACCTTTTTTATAGGTGTTTGGATTATCATTAGTGGTCAAGTGGAGAGCCGGGGAATAGAGCTGTTGCCATAGTGATTGTTGTTTGTTTTGCTTTTTTGCCTATAGCTCTGCAGGATGCCCTTCGTTTTATAACGCAGGAGTGTCACGCTTAAGAGTATACTATTTTCTGTTTCTGCTTTGCAACGACTGTGAGGACAAATCATACAGCTGTGTTGGTAATAGAAGAATAAAATACTGAGGCTTACATCTGTTGATTATATTATGATTTCCTTTGTTTTTTCTTGTGCCAAATTGTAACTGCTGTAAAATTATAGGCTTCACGTCAGCTTTAGCGCAGCATGGTGCGACACATGAATCATATAAAGTACATGTAGAATATAAAGAGAACGTTTTACGTGTAACTTTTGTCTCAATGTATTTACATAGCCAAGTGTTGACTATTTCTTTTGTAGTTTTGTATCGCTATTTTTGTATTAAACCAAAAGAACATGTAATAATATGTAAAGTATGTTTAAAAAAAAATCTTTATAGCAAACACTATAATAATAAGACTGTAAAATAGTAGTAAAACCATGTACTTCTCATTGCTTTCATGTTAAAATAATTATAGGCCAAGCCATGCAGATAGTTTTATTTGTGTGTGAACTGTTTTTTTTTTTATATCTGTACTTAAACAGTGAAAATTGACATAAATAAAAATCAGCTATATAGTATTATATAGTTGCTGCTGAATCCCTCATCCACGCCTTCATCTCCTTATGTCGTGACTACTGCAACTGCCTTCTTCATGGCATCACCTCTCATTCCCTCTATAGACTTCAGATGGTCCAAAATTCTACTGCACGTCTCCTCACTCACACCCAGTCCCGTCAACACATCACTCCCGTTCTCCGTACACTCCACTGGCTCCCCATCAAGCAACAAATCACCTTTAAAATACTCCTTCTGACCTTCAAAGCTCTTCATAACCTGGCCCCATCCTACCTGTCCTCTCTCCTTACCCCCAATCGCTTTAGGTGTGGCTTTCGGTGCTTTCTGATTGACTACTCCCCTGTGATGTGGACTGCGTGGAGGTATTCAGCCATGTTGAGTAAAAATCCTAAACTGTAGGGGGCCAAAAAATTCTCAGTTGACATCGAAGTAGAAGTGAACAATGGTTAACCAGTTCTCTGAAAGCTGACAGGCAAGCTTACCCATCAGTCACTGTGTCTGACTGCAGTGCTAAAAACAAATAATGGAAGTTAATGAAAGAGTTTACTGTTGGCTTGTATATAAAGTCTGCCATGCTAAAAGCAGTGAGATGGCAAAGATTCAAAGGCTGATAATGGAGACAACAACAGGCTGCATTAGATCTCACATTGATTCTGTGCACTGTTCATACTTATCAAGGATAACACACGATTAATAGTAATCATTAATGCTAATCTGTAAGCAATTAACATGTAGTTTTGCATCGTTATCTGCACATAATCTGTATAATGAATCTCTTTATGAATAACACTGTGCAACTTGTAAATTAATCAAGTCATTACCAATAAAGTTACATATATTTCAAAAGCACAAGTATTGTAATTGTATCAGTTTTGTTTCAATATTCAATAGCTTATTAGTTGTAGTGTAAAATTTCTACAGCAGCAGCAAGAGGTACTGTATGTATAGGGTATATAATATAATATAATATAATATAATATAGGGTTAAATACTACCCACGAAGGACAGCTTCCTTGATTGTATTGATAATATTTTGACTATCTAGTAGCAAGTTTTAATAAATATTTTCAGCCTAAGACATCCTGGACTCCTGCCCACTCCACTGATGTGTTAACCATTGATTAACAAATTCTCCATAGCAATTATTACACATCTATTACTTTTTCTATTTATGTGCTCCTGTAAATGAAGTGGTGCATCATTCTGTGGTGGTGGTTACTGAGGACTAAATCATTACTTCATTATCACATTGCCCATTAGTTACCAAGTTTGCATCTGACCACAAGGGGAAGATCACTTTCACTGAATAATAACTATTATATATCATCATTAATTCATGATTGATACTCCTAGTAGTTACCATTTCACCCTTAAGGACACTGTTATTACTTCTAATTCATCATTACATCTTGATTAGCTTAACAAACCTTTTTGAATTTACACCTTAAGTTAATTAGTGCATAACCTTACAAAAAAAAAAAGAATCTACATGCCCTCACTATTAACATTACTGTTAAATTAAGGTCAAATGTGAGCTGGCTATATTTGAGGGCTAACTGATGTGTAGTAATAAAAGTAATTTTAAATAAAGATGTTAAAGAAATAGATAAGTAACGTTATACACTGATTAACTTCTAGGATGGATATAAATTAGATATTTTTTGGAGCAAATCATGAGGTATGATGCACAGTTTTACTTTTTACAAAATCATGAAGGAACTCTGTAAACAGCTCATTGTGGACCCATTCACTTAAAGGCAGGCAGGAAATGTAAAAGTAATGGACAGGTAATGATGAAGTAATGATTCAGTGCTCAGTAACCGCTCAGTATGGTGCAACACTCTAATGTACAAAAGCTTAGAAAGTAATGAACAGGTACTGATTCAGTGTGCAAAAATAAACCCTATAGAAACTATTGAATAGGTAACGATGATGTGATGACGTTAAGTGCTTTATTCAGAACTAATTAAACATTTGCATTAAGATAATAACCATAATAAGGATCCATATATAACCATGAACAATTAATTACATATTATTAATTACCATAATATCTAAGACTTGTTTCTCAATTAACCAATTAACTATTCATTGGATACTTTATTAAACTGGATTAGTGGTTATTAAAGAAGTGTGTTAATGTCGTTAATGATCATTCAGTGTATGTGAAAGTGTAAATGTAAAATGCCATTGAAGAAAAATAAGTGGTTCAGTAGGGGAAAAGCGATATCATTGGAAAGGTGCTATAATGGATATGTACATTTGGTATGAAAATAACATTAACAGGGTATGTTGAAACAGAAAGTTGAAAGATGGTATGGAGTAGTATGTAGTTTTTAAAATGTTTTTATATCAGAAATATAGATTCATTTTACACATATGGTTCCATACTAGATTCTTTGTGAGTGTAATCTTCATTATTTTCATTGAATTGAGTGGTAATTTATACTTATTTAATGTATACTTAATTTATACTTATATTTATAAGCAGTTAAACCAGACTGGGACAGGACAGGAACAGGATGTCCTAAAATATTTAAAATAGTTTCAAAACAGTATCCTGACTAAAGTTTCCTGACCAGTTTTAACAATTAATCAACAATTTCAGTCAAATAATTCATATTTTTTTTGTTTGTTTTTTTTTAAACTCAAAATAAGCTATAATATCATTTAAATAGGGCTGATTGACCATATTTTTTTTTTTTATATATATAGTGCAAAGTGCTCTGAAAAAACACAGAACAGGGTAAGGATTTATACTTTATGCAAAACTGACCTGAGAGGATAAACGTTGTGTGGCTGATGGGAAGATAACATTATGATAAGCATGTATATTATTGCAATCAGGGAGTGCTTTTAACAGTCTTTTTTTTCGATGCAGAAACTGTGGGTACTGGAAAAAAAACGATGATGATGATGATGATGGATGAAGAGGAATACTATACATGCCAGTCCAAACTCTCATACTATATAAATCACATCACGTTCATGCTAGCAAAAAAGTGGCCCATTATGCTCAGTATGAAAGCATTTATCATCTTTCTCTTTCCATTTCTTCATTTGCCACCCAGGTCGTCAATGTGGTTTGTGGATAATATGTTTTTTTTTGTTTTTTGTTTTTTTAATTGATTATATAATCATGTTATATTGTGAGAAATCCAACTGAAGCTTTGATACTAAGAAATTTCAGACATAATATGTTGATGCTTTGAAAGAACAATGATAACATTCAATTCATTTCTATTATATTAAATTGTCATTGGATATCTTTGAGACCTGGGAACATAAATCTAACATACAAACTGTATTAAGTACCTACTGCCAACCTGTTGAGAATACTAAACATTACCACCTCCTTCTGCCTTGGGCGTACGTGACACGCAGTGACACAGTGTTTATAAGTTGGTTTTTACTTTATCCTGCCGACACACCTCTCTCTTATCTTTTTGGTAACTTTTCACCCAGTTCTGTCCGTCAGAGCGTAGTTTTTGGTTTATTTACCCCCTCTGTAGCCAGTTTGAAGGTTAGACTGTAATTGCCTCTCCATGTCCGACAGTCATTTGAGGAGCCAAGCTTGTTACACTGCAGCCACTCACTATGGGTTTTTTTTTTTTCTCTTTCATGTTTGCTGTCTGTCTTCATCCCTCTGTTCCCAGTCAGCCGTGTGTTGACTGTTTCTTTTCTTTTCTTTTGTTGATGTTGTCAAATACTAAATTGGCATTACTGCTTCCT
>JANJYP010051109.1:0-11796 GCA_024605115.1 Rastrelliger brachysoma | reverse complement strand
TTTTTTTTTACTTGAGTAACCGTTGTAATTTTCTATTTGTCCAGGAGATGTCACCAAATACCAGACATGTTCACATAGATGGAGAGAATGAAGTTGAAGTAAATGGTTCGGAAACACAGACGTGACAGAAGCCAGTAAAGTGTAACCAGGTCAACTGAAATGAATATTTGTAGTTTTAGCTGTTAGCTAGGCTAGACAGAGTGACTGTTGTAAATGATGCAACATGGGTTAAGTTGGGATTTCTGAATTCCATAAGTGTAGTTAACTCTCAGGTTACTTCTCATGGCACTGAGAGACAGTAGTAGAGGATGGAGACGTTAACAGAGTGCACAGAAGTATTAAACAGTATATGTGATGATCTTAACTATCGTCTCTTAAAAGAGGTTTAGCAATTCCTAAAGTAAAACTGAGTAACGTTTTAAAATAACATTAACACTTTCTTCCTCCAGTGAATTAAAAGTTTAAAAGTAAACTCTTGTTCATTTCAACATTGCTACATTAGCTGGCTATGACCACTTCCACTCATGCTACCTTTTAGCATTTACCTTTATCTCATAATTGTCATTTAAATAATAAAACGCAGCCTTTCTCAGTTTTATTTTAGAGTAACATGGACAATATTGCCAGACATCATGAAATTCACAATATTAGCAGACACATATATTATGAATTATAGATTGGGGGTCTTCCACAGCGCTATAGCCTACATGTTTTATTTATTTGGTAGAACATTCAGTAGGAGGGAAGTAAATGACATTTTAAGCAGTGAGGACCAGGTTCTTTATTACACCCTTGCTGGATAGTATAAAGCTCAGTGGTTTTACTGCCATAATCTTACTTGGTTTCGTATAAGACCAGTGGCTTGTGGTAACTAAAGTTAGCATACTTTTAAAAAAACATATTGCTCTGTAACTGATATTATTGGGCTGATTTGATGACTTTATGTCTAATCTTTACTTGTGCTACTGTTGCAGCATATTAAAGCATTTATCTTGTCATCACTTGTGGCCACCTGGGTCATCGGCTCACTTAAAAGTAAGCACATACTGCATAGATACACTGAAGATCAGCTCATTCAAATGTTAAGATTTGTTTGACATCTTATTTGTGTTTTTGATGGGCTTGATCTTATCCATTTTGGGGTAAACACATCACATCAGAATGATCCTCAGCCTATCTATTCGCCTTTTACCTCATTCATTTCAAGAGGGGGATCAACGAGCTCTTTGATTTTTACACAATATGTGCTTCAAGTTAATCACTTCACCGAAAGGACATTCTTCCTAAACGCTGCTTAAGCAAAGAGAGTCACATGTCTGAGGAAGTGTGCCAGTGTGACAGAAGCTACTAAAATTGTGCTTATGCCATTTTTTCAGTGATATTTAGACGATAACTAAAAGTAACATTAGAAATTGAGCATCCCCTGATATTCAATACTTCCTGTGTGTGAATTACAGCCAAACCTTTCTCACACTGACTTAAAAATGATGGTTGGCTCTATTACTTCTATTAGTTAGTTCTTTTGGTTCTATTAGTTGTATGTTATCATCATTCATAAATTAATGAATAGTACCTCATACTTTCGTCACAGGCCAATAATACCAGCTGACAAACGCTCATTAATGTAAATTCTATGGTAGTATGAAGACACTCAGTTTACCAGAAATCAGTCTAACCCTGCATGCTGTGAGTTGTACACGTCTCCTACTTGCATGTTAGTTTAGTTTTATTTGCTAATGAATCACCGTCTGCTGAGAGAGAAACAGAGAAAAGACCAACTTCTGAGTTTATCCACTGAAAGCTCCAAACCTCTAATGTAAGCAGGAGACAGCTGTGCGCACTTGTAAAGTTGTTATAATCCTCCTTTGACCTATAAACAGGAAAATACATAATATAAAGCATCATGCTCACATCTACAAATAATACACTGTCCTGTGTTGTCCTTGTAAGGCAATACAGTCCTGAGAGGCTGCCTGCAGCTTCTCTGAGGACAATTAAAACAGCATGTTTCATTTTTATACGGTTTTATAAAAAAAAAAAAAAAAAAGAAAAGAAAAAAAAGGGCGGATGTACAGAACAAGCAGATCCATCCCATGAACAGAGCGATCATCTCTAGATTAGATAGAGCACTGTTTAGGTGACCATCCAGACCCCCGATTCTCTCTCGCCTGGTGGAACTACACAGGGAGATAAAGTTAAATGTTTAGTCCATCTTCAAAGTGTTTGCTATGTCAATGTTGTAATACCCAAAGGTATTATATGCAAGGTATTATATCAATATGCAGGATGAGATTACCAGCTGTGTAAAGTTGACAACTGCTCCTGGTTTCCAACAGGCCCCAGGGTGCCTGTATGTTTACTGACTATTTGTAGAAATGCCGATACCGAAACAGCTGGATCAGGTATTGTGACAATTGGCCAATCTGGTTTATCAAATGTTTGAATAGATAACAATTCAGTAAATTTATATGTATGCATATTATTTTACAAAGTCAGAAAAGTTATGTTCAAGTCAAGCCTGATTTTTCCTTAAACATACTAGAACAACCTTGTGCTCTTCTACATAGCTAGGCATAGAGCTTATTAATGAAACATTAGTGTCAGATCAGTATTCCTAACTCAAACCATCAGGTATCAATAATGAGATTAAAAAAATATGATTGGTGAATCCCTAACTCCATATAAATTGATTATTTGTTTTCAAATTTGCACGGCTAGAGTAAAAAAATCAACTTGGTCAATTATGTAATCTCATGAATCTGTCTTCAGTGGTCATAATTATATTCTTTGTTCACATGGTTAAGTATGTTTGAAATACAGAGAAGTTGAGGCCAGGCAGTGCTCCAGCACAGCACTGCTGGTTAGTTTCAAAGAAAAACCAACATTAAGTGTTTTACCAGAACAGCTTCAATGGTCCTTGTCATTGACTCCACAGTGTGTGATCTCTACTGGAGGAATGAACACCATATTTTTCCAAAGGAACTTAGGTCTAAAATCTCCCATGGGTGTTCAAATGGGTTGTGGTGTGAAGACAGTGAAGGCGAAAGTATATTCACATCATTATGATTCAACAACTTTGTATTGGTTTGCAGTGACTCTTCCCACTAAGAGGACAAGTGGAACCAAATCATGCCAGGAAAATGTCCCCTATAGCAGAGCCACCAGATCGCCTTACTGTATAGGGGGTCAAGCGTTTAGACCGGTGATGTGTGACAGATGATCAATAAGGGAACAAAAAGAGGATTTCCAATGACTGAGGACAGACATAATCAGCAAATTATTAGATTATTAGATGAGAAGAAGGAACCAGATATAGCATATTTGGCATTTTTCGCACCCTCTCCCTAAATACACAAAAAACCAGGGTCATGTTAAAACTAGAGTATTATGCACACTTAAAGGCTTCTATAAGCGTAAAACATGAAAAAACAACATAAAAGGGTGCTATTGTGAAAAAGTGGGCTACACCACACACCATTTGTCTCTGTCACACTTCGTTGTACTTCTTAACATTCTTGTCATCTGTTTGTTGTATCACATCTATATTTGTACTATCGCTGTCACATTGTGTTTCTCTTCAGTATTGTTTTGTCATATTTTTGGCATTTCTGTTTTAACCAGAGCTGTCGAGCTTTGTTTAAGTTTAAGTTATTGTTTATTGATTTATGTCCTGATTTGAGTTATAGATTAGTTTAGCTCACAATGCCTCCCAGGAGATTTAAGCAGGAGCCACCAAATGACTTCCTGCTTTTAATCTCTTGCTGACATCAGCAGTGATGTCATGGGTTGGAACCACATATCGGAGGATTTATCGTATTTTATGAAATGTTTGGTTTAGTGTGTATTTGATCGGTACTTATTTTGGATTATGGTGAAGAGTATTCTGTGGATGAAGCGCGTAAACAGTGTTAATTGATACAAGTGATACTGATAGAGAATGAGGAGGAACGCACATGCAACAAATATGGCTCTGCCTCCATAGATTAGAGGCCCTGTTTAAGGGGAAAGTTGTTTGTTTGAAGGAAGAGCAGTAAGATCAAGTCTAAGTTTAGGTTTTCCTGAGTTAAGCCACTGAAGATGAGTATAAATTCCTTGTTTTCTGATCGGAATAAGTCATCTTTTTTTCCTTTTTTTTTTTTTTTTTTTTGTCACTGAGCAAGCCTGAATCTCCCGCGCATCACCTTAAAGTCCCGCTTAGAGTCTTTTAAGGTTGAAATTCTAGCTATGACTTCTCCTTAAATGACCCAGAATATACACAAAAACTTATACAGATATTATGAATTGTTTTTAGTTCATTGGAAAGTTCAAGGTCAAATGTGACTTTATTTAGGTAATTTAGGTAAGGTAATTTAAAGTCACCAGATGTGGTTCAAAGCAAAGTCAAGGGTGGTGAATATATAGATTTTTTACTGGAGGAACTGCCACATCAGCTAATCAGTTAACCCTTACATACTATTCAGGGTCAATTTGACACTTTTATAGATAAGAAAAGATACTGTTACATTCTTCACGTTTAATGCAAATCCTGCTTTTTTTCTCCATAATTGCAAAGTTCCGAGATACTGAGGAATGAACTCTCACTGCTCTC
This sequence comes from Rastrelliger brachysoma, assembly GCA_024605115.1. Lineage (NCBI taxonomy): Eukaryota > Metazoa > Chordata > Actinopteri > Scombriformes > Scombridae > Rastrelliger > Rastrelliger brachysoma. The sequence goes on along the minus strand of JANJYP010051109.1, from coordinate 7,208 downwards.
CGAGGATTAATTTAACTCTTTATCTGTGACCACTGATGATGTAATCTGAATTCCTGCAATTGTGCTGTTGCAATGTGGAATAAAACAGTGCTGTATTGATTAGAATGGAAAATTGATGCATGTTTTTTTTTCTTTATAATATCACAGTATTACAATATTACTGACTGATTGTGTTAATAGTTTTAGTCAATATTCAAAAACATTGCTTTCTTCTCATTCAGAGAGATGATACAGAACAGGGCTGTCAAAGTCATTAATAAACCATATATTTATAAAACAGATGAACATATTGAGATGTCTTAACCCTTACATACCGTTCATGTTCTGACCCTTCACAGTACGGTAAACAACATTAGTCCCTAAACCAAATTTTTAACAACTGTATTTTATAAATAGTGGAAGTTAAGGGTGCAACAAAATTTGAATATTTTAATGGTGTAGGATTTGTTATAACCATTAAAACCAAACAAACAATCAACACTCACCTGCTACATGAAAATTCTGGGTTACATCTAGAAAAAGCTATTATTGTAATCTTGAAGAATGTCATTTTAAAGTCTTCTCATTGTTTTCAAAGCATGTGAGGTATTAAAAAAAGTGCAATTTCAACAACAGTGAGCATTATGTCTTACTTTTTCACATTATTTTACACAGAAGCTGCTGATTGACAACAGTTTGTATAATGTTCAATATATGAATGATTTAAATATGACCACAGGGTGGAAAAAAAACACGTTTAAAGCAGCAGAAAAACTGGAATTACTTTTCTAAAAATGCTAAAAAAAATGTTCATACTTTGCAAACTTACCCAGCGGGCCTGATTGGACCCACATGGTGGGCTGGTTCTGGCCCATGACTGTATGTTTGACACCCTGATATAGTGTGATTGTGAATATTATGACAGTGTCAAACCTTAAAAAATCTTCATACTCTGCTCTCTGAAATATTAATAAAGGAATAATCACCCTTTTTAAAAAATAGATTTGTGACTCAGTTTAGTGTAGAGACTTATTATAAGGGTTAAACAATTAAAAGGTCTGTTAAAAACTGTACTAAATGTTTGAAATATAGTAAAAAGTAAAACCTCTTTTAGTCAAGTATCAGTCAAANAGAGATAAGCCAATCTTATTAAAGGTGGAGATAATGCACATGAAAGCGTAAGTGAGGAATGGAAAAAAAGAAATAATCATCAAAAATGAGTTAGGCATACAGATTTATAGGTACGATAATGCTCTGATAGTGATTAGCACGTTATATAAACCAGTTGTAGGGCTGCTAGTATTTATAGAAGTTACTTTGATGATTAAATCTTATCAGTCATCCAGTATGTTCTCAGATATTTTTTTGCTGTATATGTTTTGTGGTATTAACTACAGAGTGATTGAAAAGCTGTCCCTCTGTTTCATTTTTGTTGGACTGGAGGAGAGCACAGAGTCAGACACGAGTTAAAAGAAATTGTTTAAGTTATTTTCCCCTTTATACACTTTGTTTTCATTTGAGCGAACCCACAGCAACTCCCAGAAAGGACTCGGCAATGTTTGCTTGTTCTCTCTGTGTGAGCAACTCTCAGCGTCAGGGGTGGACGTGATATTTCAAACAGCACATCAGTGCGTTTATGTATTGGGTGCCCGGAAATTTTTCCAAATAAACACAGCTTGATTCAACCTGGGTGGGCAGACTTATCAAGCGACTAATTCTATAAACAGATGAGGGAATAACCCGGCACCTCATTGGTTGTTGGGCAGAGGGGGGAACATGAGGGAGTTTCAGCGCAATGAAATTTTAATTAATGTGGGTGGGCTGAGAACACCACCGACTGTTTATGATGGACAATTTATTTCCCAGTGCAAAGTCAACATAACACAGCAAACGTACAACAATTATTAACATTTCTTCTGGGGGGCTCATGAGGTTGGGGAGTCAGTCAGAGGAGCAGAGGAGCTCCGGGAGCAGGCTCAACTTTCCCCGGGATACACTCCAGCTTCTCCGGCGTCATGACTCTCTACCACGGCCGTCTGCCGTCTTTCGGAGTGCCTTCCTCGACTCTGAGCCTCTCTGGTCCCCCGCTGATCTACTTGTACGGAGGGGACAGCGGAGGGGTCGTTCCCGCCGCCTTGAGCTTTGTACCGGCCCGTCAGGAGCCGCCACAGAAGCCGCCGTACAGCTACATCGCGCTCATCGCCATGGCCATCAAGAGCGCACCGGATCAGCGCGCAACGCTCAGCGGCATCTACCAGTTCATCATGGACCGGTTCCCTTTTTATCACGACAACAAGCAGGGCTGGCAGAACTCAATCCGCCACAACCTCTCACTCAACGACTGCTTCATCAAGGTGCCCAGAGAGAAAGGCCGGCCCGGCAAAGGCAGTTACTGGACGCTGGACACCAAGTGCTTGGATATGTTTGAGAATGGCAACTACCGCCGGAGGAAGAGGAAGGCGAAGACTCAGCAGGAGTCTCTGGAATCCAAAGCTGCTGGACACAAGCGCATCAAGGGCCCGGGGCCATCCAGGGACCCTCAAACATCTCTGAAACAGACTGGCTCTGGGGTGGCAGAGGTGCTAGTAAAACAGGATGCGGAAAGGATGGACACACAACCAACAACAAAAGCTGTTCTTGTCGAATTCAATCACAGCGAACAGCCGGAAAATTCACCCACACAGAGACATAAAGTGTCCCCCAACCAAGACACCCCCGCGCCCACCGAGAAGAGGCGTGACGCTCCACAGCTGGAGTCATGTCCCTCTCCGAGACATGCTCCACTGTGGATGGAGGCTGCGCATCTCCCAGGCGCGTCCATCCGCCGGGAGCCGGAGGAGAGAAGGTCAGCATTCAGCAGAAGAGAAAGAGACAGAGGTCCGCTCTGCGCCGTCAGCTGCGCAGGAAACACGAACTTGGCTGCACTTGCACAGGACAGACCAAAAGGAAACGTTCAGAGCAGGGATAAATCTAAATGTTTCAGCATTGAGAGCATATTATCTAAAAGTGAAGATGAAATGCGCAGCAGCATCCTCGGTTTGGCGGCGGAGGCATGCGCAGAGCGCCAAAGTCCCGCTTTCAACCCGTCTGTGTTCCTTGGTTCTCGACAGCATCAGTTGTACCAGATGGGATTTCCTCTGTGTTCTTACCTGTCCCTCACCTATCCCGACAAAGTACTGCATTTTAAATGAGTACAATGTTTAAATCAGACTTTATTATATTTTACGCATAGATGCGCAAATGTGTAAAGTCTATAATTAGCTTACCACGATGAGTTACTGTGGGCAGCTTGCTGCTCTACACTTTTCAGGATCTCCGTTCCATACTCAGATATGTTAAGACAATGACAGAGACCGCAGGGAGGCTTTTAGATCAAATTTTACGCATGCGTAATTGTCAGGTTTGTGGTTATTTTTTTTGTTCCCCAAAGACATTGCTCTTAAACTCGACGGCTGCGCTTTTAAACGTACACTTTACTGCATATGTTGTTACTATTCAGGTAAATGTTTATGGAAACCTGAGATATATTTCTCTCCTCACTCATGATAGAAAAACCTTCCAGTAAACACGTGGGCATAAAATTCATTGAAGAATCTTGAATGTGCTCTGAGCTCCTGTAGCCTAAACAACGTCTTGGAACTCTGGAAATACAGTATAAAATGAGAATAAAGTTTAGTAGTCAATGATGTAATCAAAAGCTATTTTACATTCCACTCTGCTCTGAATTCCATGTGCAAAATAAAGTTTAGTTTGGTAATAAAGGACGTTATGGTTTATTGAAAAGTGTGAGTCAAAGCTATATTTATAAATCCTGCTGGGGCTGCTAATGGAACAATATGCCATATATGTGTTCTGTTTTGGTGATCAAAAGGTTGGTTTATTAGCAAAAAGAGACAAACACAAAGGGGGCAATACAGACACAGATACAAAGAAGTCAAACGGCCAAAACTTAAAAGTAGAAAGTGCATTATTGTCCCTAAGACACAGGACTGAGTGTTATTCAGTTTTTCTGCTCAACATCCTAAAGTTATTAAAAATGGCTGTCTATGGATATCAGAGGTAATCTAGGATGTTAAGATTGTTGTTAAAAACATAACATTTTCAGTGTTATCATTCATAATGTGAGAATAACAAACAAGGATTACACAAAACTTCAACAAACATTTTATTCACATGAGTCCAAATCTCTAGTGACACTGTGAGGGAGAAACATCACTGCAATCTCCTAAGATCTCACTGACTAAAGAGAATGATTCTGAGCCCATTCTTTGATGTTCAGCTCAGCTGTGTCAACCATATCTGAGGATGTCACATGATGATTTAAATCCTTGTTAAAGATTAGATAGAAAAAACATTCTGCTTTCAAGTCCTCAGTTTTTACCTCATGTTTTTCATTTTTTCATTTTTGCTGTTTTCAGCATCTCAGTTTCCTCCGGTAATTACTCAGATGACTTCATCTGAAAATCATTCCTGAGCTGCACTTTTTTTTCATTGGAACACATGGCACTGAAGTCCAACCAATGCTGATGCACTGCATATATTGTTTGTTTGTGAGTTTTTTCCCCTGAGGTTTTTGATTCTTTAATGCATGTAGCTTCTAATTGTACTATTACAGCTACTAATAGTACTTTACACACTTCAATTTGAATATATACATGGATTGTCAGGTTTATAATCAACCAATTTAACCTCCTGTTGCCTCCTTGGTCAAATTTGACCCAGTCTGATTTGCCTGTTTATAAATCAAGGAGATGTAAATATATCATATATCATATATATGTGTTAGACCTTTTTAGTAAACTTCATTCCAACATATTACTACAGGTTTCACCCTCATTTTTGGTAATCAATGAGTCTCATTTAAATTAAATAATGCCTCATTTTTTGTGTTAAAAAACAGAAATGATGAGTTATTTGTACAAAATTTAGGATCAGAGTAAAACATGTTAATGGTTTATCATAGACTGGTATACAGTATGTCAAAGTTTCGTCAGGATACTGTTGTGAAACCATTTTAATTTTTTAATGGAAGCACATCATAACACTTTTTGTCCACCCGGGTCAAATTGACCCATGAGGACAACAGGAGAGTTAATATGAAGCAGCTCACATATGTTCATTAAAGTTAAACTACACATATAAATACAATTATGCAGTTTGTTGGATATTTCAAGTTACTATAGCAAATTTGTCCAAAAAAAAAAAAAAAAAAAAAAAAAAGAATCTGTACTTTATAATTCCTTTCAGAGCATTTGACCACATCTGTTGGATTTCTTCAGTACTCCAGTTTACTCATTTATCAGCTTAGTCACTCCACAACTATTTTAAATGTTGAACTGTTTCATTTCTGAGCTAACGGAAGAAGACAGCAAAAAGCAGGTGAACACTTTAAGAAGAATGCTAATAAGACCTTGATTTTTTTTGGGTTCAACTACAGCTTCTAGGCTCCAGAAAGAACTTTCACGCTCTAAGTCACAGGACTTTTACATGAAGCTCTAACCCTCTACTCACTAAACTCTCTGCTTCATGTGTCAAACTTCACTTTTTAATGACTCTCCAGCTGTGTGGTCTTTTTATTTAATCTCAGCGTACATCTAAAGATCTGATATTCGCTCTGACTTTGCCGTAGAATGACACCTGCATGAAATCAGAGCGCTATGCTGACAGCATCATTACAAACAGAGAGCAGCCATGTCTAAATATAGGCCTATAGCTTTGGACACACACTTGCCTGAAAGAGCTCAGCTCGGCTCGGTCGCCACTTTGCAAATCAGGAATGTTTGTTGAAATAAATAAACTTCCCCACATTTGAGGAGAGGAACTCAATCACAAGCATTTCCTGTGTATAGGATTCTTTTGGTCAGACGTGTAAATAAAACATGATGAAAACTACAAAAGAGAGGGGGGAAAAGAGAATGGAGGAGATGGTGAGAGAGGAGTGGAAAGAAAAGAAGTGAGAAGTTGAAGTGAATTGGTACTTTTGCTTCTTTCAGGGTTTTTTTGGGGAGGGGGGGGTGCGGGGTTGGGAGAAGTAGGGGGGTATCCATAACTAATACATGAACCTCTGTAATTGCCTCTTCATCCTTCAGTGATCTCTGAAGTCTTCCAAAAGCAAAGCGGATTAATAAATGTTGGTTATCTGATGGTCTGTGTGAGTGTTTGAACAGTAAAAGATCCTCATGAGAAAGCAGCTCAGACAAAAAGGGAAATCCTCTCAGTCGCATTTGTTATCTGAGAAAACAAACTGTGCTGGTGGGTTGCGGTCGGACGGTTTTTTAACATGCACCGAGTATTAGAACTACTACTTTAGAACTACCAGTGGAGGACAGAGGTGGTTTTGGTGCCTTTCCTCCAGACACACACACACAACACACACACACACACACGGCTTGATGGATAACATTGGTTAAACCATTAAAATCCTGGTTAAAGCTGAGTTTATGAATCAGACAAACCCAGAAACTCATTTTAAAGTCGATTTTTATTGTTTTAACCTTCACATACTGTTCATACTCTGACCCAGTTTAAATATTCCTTTATAAAATATTCCTAATTAAAGTCTATAGCACATTTTGAGCCGTAAATTTATGTGTGTGCTCATGTTTTCTTTTGGATTCGAAGCTATTATAGTGAAACACACTCTAATTTATATGATATTATGATCTGTTATGTTATCAATGATTTAACCTTTCACCTTTTTTTTGGAGGGGGCGGGGGACCAGGGGTACTGCCTTTAATTGACGTGTGGTAACAATTTAAGCTACCAAGGTACTCCAAGGACATGCTAGACCATTTAAGGAAAGGTCAGAAGTCATAAAATGGCAGGCTTAAAGAAATGTATTTATGTGGTTTGTAATTGCTTTCAAATATTAAAAGGGATCAAATTTGACCTGAACAGTGATCCTCATCACATTTGAATATTCTCTAAATAAACCGATTTTCTTCCTCGACCTCAGGATGTCTCATACTGCTCATCTTTTGATTTGACTGCTCCACATGTTAAAATGCCACACATGTGTTTTTTAACCTAACAAGTGGTAAGTGGTAAACTAGTCAGGTGACCTTAAGTCTTCAAATCTGTTTTTTTCAGCCAGCAACTTAGGAACGCTGTATGCCATATTGTGAAATTACTGCAATATTTTCTATATGTGTCACACTTTCTGAGACTTTCCCCCAGCCTGACCCCCCCATTCAAAGCTTTGTATATCTGGCCCTCACTTCTGCAAATG
>JANJYP010051103.1:0-12347 GCA_024605115.1 Rastrelliger brachysoma | reverse complement strand
TATATATATATATATATATATATATATATATATACTTTGCAGCATACCAGCAGTATGGTTTTCGTATCAACAAACTTGTCCCTCTCTGTGCTTCAGTATTAAGCCCTCTGTCTGGCTGTCAGGAAGTGGACAAGTGCAGGTTCACCTCAGTGAACATGATTAAATCACACAATAACCTCCTTCCCCTTATCAAATCCTCTTAAGCAGACTGTATTACATATCTGCCAAACAAAGAAAACTCAATCAGAACAACCAACCAAGCCAGGCCAAGTCTGCCGCACCAGCTTGTCTGATCCCATTGCCGTGATTAAAATGAAAATGGAGCTGGGACATTACCAGAAATCCCATGTTCACCTTATAAGGAAGATCAGGAGTATGTATGTGTGTGTGTGTGTGNTGTGTGTGTGTGTGTGTGTGCGCGCACAGGGAGATAATATAAATGTGTCCTGTGTAATTCCCTGGCTTGGATCACAAAACACTGTTTTTATTGTTTGCAATATTAATAGAGGAAAGATTACAATCGATGGGATTGGATTAGTCATATTTAGCATTTTCATTCTCATAAAGTAATAAATTAATTTGTTTATGACAGAGTTTTGATGAAAACATGTTATGATTGTGCAGAGAAGCACCTGTATGAATGTGTGAAACTCAAAACAGCACCACAAATGTGCTGCTACATTTTGCCAGTGACAAAGATGCCACCCTATCAGCCAATAAAGGATAACGGCTGTTTTAAAACATCAAGTACAAATCATGCATACTATTTAAGAATTTTTAGATTGTTTCAGGTAGGCACTTTTTCCAATTCATTTTACAGCATGAAAACCAACTTTCAGACATTGGGAACTTGAGATGTGATTGAGACAATCCATCACATTTTCTCACCTTTATTTTTAGCTACCACCCAGACAGAAATATAACTATGCCAGAAAATATATATCAAGAGCACATCATGTTAACTGTGATGAGGTTCAAGGTAGAATTTTGCCTCTCTACGAATCAGAAGAACAGATACAGTAATAACTGAAACAAATACATGAATATAAATTAATATCAGCTGATTTTCATGCTGTGCTGAAAATTGCTGGAAACAATCAGGCTACTAACAGCATATGTGATGTTTGAATTTCCATCAGCAGTATTGCAGTGTATGTGTGATTTGTAGTTTACGGCGCAATACATGCAAAACGATGTAACATGCAAAATCACGATTATGGTCCTTTGATAAATTATGCATGTCTGTGTGTGTATCTGTTTGTGTGTGTTGAGGGGGGACTGTGCCTGTCCAGAAAACTGTGTGTGTGTGTGTGTCAGTCTCCTGAGCGGGCTTACAGTAAGAGGCCCGCTTCACATTACTGTTGCTCCAATTCACTTCCTGGGATAATCCTTAACACAACAGAGGGAACGGCAGGTGACCTGGACCAACAGAGATACAGTATGGGGCTCCATTAACAAACACACACACACTCTCACACACAAACACACATGCTCACACACACGTAGCCATCCATTCATAAATAATATCAATATGACCCTCCCTTCACCCTTCACTCTTCCCCTCCTGCCTGATCTCCACCCCTCTGCTGTATTTTCCTCTCTTTCCCTCCCCTCCACAACTCTTAACGAAACATATTGTAGCCCCGCTGCCCGAGATGACGAAGTGTCATTCATCCAAGGCTCCAAAGTCATCTCCTCCATTAACAGCAATGTCTAATTAAGCCTGTAAATGGCAAACACATAGACACAAACACAGGCCGTGCTCTAATGGCCCTCCAGAGCAGGAGACTGATGGGCAGCTGTCTCTTGTCCATCCCCTGTGCAGATCAACCTTGAGACAGCAGACCTGGGGGACGTTAGCAGAGCAGTGATAATGACTGATTTATATACAAGAACCTGGCAGTTAGATAAGTTAATTGAATTCATTAATTGAGAACAATATTGCCTTTTAACAAGGTGATGTTTTTGTTACAGTGTTTGGTATGTTTCACATATGATTTCATTTCCTTTATAGATATTCCACATTGGCAAAACAGGAGCAGCAGGGGGTACCTCACAAACAAACAAGAGGTGTTTTTCTGTTGTTTGACTTGTGACCAAAACAATTGCAGAACAATAACTGTCTCCAGGGATCATATCCGGCATTATTATCCTCTTATTTGCACTCCAGGAAAGGGAATAACAAGGTATTGGAGCTGTGGCTTATCCAGAGCTCCTGTATTAACCACTGTGGCATTAGCATTAGCTGCCTAAAGCTAACTTATTCAAGTAGCCCATCATGAAGACAGAAGGTGACAAAAATCAAAAACCTTGAAAGTCACTCTCTCTTCCTATGAGAGAAAACGAAAGATGGCTTATGGTTTTAACATTTTTGCTTAAACTCCATCTCTCTGTCTGTTTCTTTCTGTCTTTCTCTTTTAATCACTAAAATTGTCCACTCTTCTACTACAGTGACCTGAAGAAACCTCAGGATAAAAAAAAAGCTAAAATCCATTTCTATATTAGTATAAAAATGTTAGAATATTTCAGAGGAATTATCCCTTCCACAAAACAGAATAAACCCCCTCTTATTCCTGCTAATCCTTCAAAGGCTGTGATATTACCTGATAGGATGTTGTACAGTGTGAATACTATCAACAAGACATGCCGAAAATAATGTAAGCAGGTCCCCATTGTAGAGATTAGAGTGAGCGCGTCTCTATCCCAATTTATCTCTTCCCTGAAATGTAACGCCTCATTTTCTTTGTATTTCACTCTTTCCTCCTGCCTTATTTTCCATTCTGTGATTCCAGAGTGAATTATCAACCAGCTGCAAGCTATACTTGTTTCTTTTTCATTTGTCCCACAGCTCAAGTTTACAAGTTGTGCAAAAAAATGGGTTAATGAGGATACAGAGGTAAATGTTGAGCGTGAAGGAATAGTTTGAGGAAAAATGTACGTGTAGATGGGATTTTTCCCCACATGAGACATTGACAAACTAAGTGCCCTGCAGCCACCATGCAGCCCAAAAAGAAGCATTTTCAGAGTTTGGAGATACTGTGTCCTTTTCTATATCTCCAAAAAAATACACATGAATGTTCATGAATTTTAATATATATTTTTAGACTGCTTGAAAAATATTAGTTATTACTTTTGTTTCAACTCTATTCTTATTCTCAAATATTCTTATTAGGATTTATATTATTGGAGTTTTAATTCAGTTTATTCATAAGAGTAAACTCTGAGGCCTAATTAAATCCAAATGTAACACAAGTAACATAACTATGTGATATAACACACTTTACCGCACCTTTCAATCTGTGAATGACTTTCTGGCTAGTAAAGCACCAGCAGCCAAAGGTATGAACATACTTCCTCATTAAAGGTAATGGGAAGGTGTGTCCAAACCTTTGACCTACTGTATATTTCTAACCCATTTAATTTATATACCTGAAATATCTCCTTATTTGGTGTAATCACAAAGCTCTATCCTTTTTTGTTCAAGTTCAGTTTGCACCAAAGAGACTTCAGTAGTTTTCTACAACAGTTTTAATAAAGTCAGAAGAAAACAAAAAATCTATTCAAAGTATGATTAATAAAATGGTTAATTTTGTGATTATTATTATTTCCATATATATCTTATCCATAAACAATTAAGTTTTTTGTTTTCTTATTGGCAGACAAGTACGATTTCTTCAATCCTCATTCTGCCCTTGTTTGTGTCAAAGCATATATTTATTTAGTGAAGTTTTGAACTGTAATCTGAACACATTATTATAACCAAAACAGGTTTGTATAAGGTGAAGTCAGCGGATGAGAAATAATCATCTTCAGGATGGCTGAGAACTTCATCAAGTCATATACACTAAACCTCGTCACAGTGCAACAAAGGAGCCTCATGTCATAGAGCAAAGTGCTCAGATTGTTTGTGCATGGTAATTGGTCCTAGAGAGAGGAAAATCCCAGAGACTGAGCCACAAAACACTCAAAGCCCCTCAAGTCCAGCTCTTTTCTGCTCTCTACATATTGAACAGTGGAGTCAGGGGGCTAAGAAGATTATCACAATGGGATGAAGAGGCTGTAAGAGCCTTTGTAACCTCAGTGCTGCGGGAGGGTTAACAGTGAAAGTTGCTGCTACGATCTCAAGCCCTTAAACTGCTTGACCTTAAAAGCTCTGTTTATGAAAGAAAAAGCTGTGAAATGAGAAGGGAATAAAAAAAAATAGCAAAAAACAATACAGGAAATGGAAAAGCAAAGAGGCTAAAGTGAGAATGCAAAAAAAATGTTGTCAGGTAATGAAAAAGATGGCATCGAGATCACCTGCAGCAAAAGTGTTAGTATGATATTCACCTAAAGTGAAAAAAATTCCTATTCAGCACAAGATTATTATCCGTATGTGTGTAAGTGTGTGTTTGTATGTGTGTGTGTGTGTGTGTGTGGGGTGAGAGTGACTGAAGCATTGAAATGACATGAAGAGTTATTTGGGCTGTAATGAAGCTGCTTAATGAAATCAGTGCCCTTGAAAGTTCTTCATCAATTTTAGCTCCCTTACTCACTTGCTTGCACTCCACCATTCCAGCCTGTCAGCTAATCCACGTGCGCGGCACAATATTAATTAAACACAGCATTTCCTGAAGTACTTAAGTGAAGCGCTATCATTGATAATGAGCAGGTTTAAAGGAGTCACATCCCTCCAAAATTACTTTTTAAACCGGCCTTATTAAGCAGAAAATGAGGCCCAAATCAGCCTACAAGCTCCTCATTAAAAGCCACTGATCCTTGGCCACGCGCATGTTCCAATGGTTTTAATTAGGCTAGCGCAAGATAGTCGGCGACAGGAAGTGCCATTAATCTTGTCTTTTCATTCAGAGAGGGGGTACAGCATGTTGCAGCTTGGTGCTCCAGCTTGGGCCCAGTGGAGCCTCAAATGCCACAACAGGATGAGAATTATAAAGTCAAGTGACACACTTTCAATTTTTTTTCATTTGTGTAGGACTGAAATATACAGTGTTGCTCTGCCCTTCTGTTGCAACTTTTTGTATTATTTTGTAATTACAAGCTAGTCTTGTTATTCAAGTGCATCATTAACTACACATACCCACACCCATACACACACACACACACACACACACACACCCACACACATACACACACACACATACACTGGATAAAATGTGTCTTCATTTTCCATGTGTGTGTTTATGAGTTGCTCTCGCTGTAGAGGATGGCCCTGGCCCTGCCTGTCACACTGTCTCCGCATGGAGGATTATGGATGGCCAATTACATCGCTTTTGTCATTAATTAATGAGGATAACGAGCTCCCCCTGCTCCCCACAAAATCACGGTGCTCCTCAGCTGGTTCTGAACAGGCAGAGGGGTGCTGGGCCATGTGTGTGTGTGTGTGTGTGTGTGTGTTTGTGTGTGCGTGTATGCATGTGTGTGTAAAGTGAATAGAAAGAGTGCGAAGGAGAAAGAGATACAGTCGTCCATGTGACTGAAGGAGGTTAAAGTGAGATGATAGTTGACCTCAGNTGTGTGTGTGTGTGTGTGTGTGTGTGTGTGTGTGTGTGTGTGTGTGTGTGTGTTTGCTCACCACCAGTCCTGTATCTGTGGGGCCATTATAGAGATTAGGCATAGCTACAGTAACGGATGCCCCCATTTGTCAGCTCGTATCCTCTGTCAAGACAACAAACTAAAAGAGAAAGAGTGATGAGCATAGATATAAAAAGGGGGGGGGGCAGTTAAAGGAGGAGAAACATGAAGAAGAAAAGAGGAGGAGAATCTAGAGGATTTTATAAAGTGGTAGGGAAGTTTTGCTACTAAACTGCACACTTGAGAAAAGAGATGTCATAAGATCTATATCCATGTAAACCTTATTCACTCACAAAAAAGCACCTACGAGGGAGAAGCAGTGCTGAGCAGGACGTTGTATTCAACAGCAGCTCAGTCTGTTGTCATCTATTGCCGTGTCTCCCTCCTCCACCTCCACTCCCTCCCACCAGGCCAAATTTGGCCCCTGCCACACTGTCTGGGTCTACCATGCACAGTGTCAGGTGCCTTGTGGCGATAGGCAAAACGGTTTGCCTGCCATGTTTCGAGGGTTTGCGGCCATATGAGCACAAAACACAGGCGCACACACACATTGCACAAACACACAGACACATACAAGCAGACATCCCCTCTCCACCCCCCTCAGTATTCTGATTAACGAATGGAGGGCCCCGGCCCATCCTGCCGCACTTGCAGCAACGTCGCCCTGAATCACATGGCTCCTCGGAACCAACTGACTCACCCGCTCATCGCTTCCGACAAGGCGGGGCTGGGAGGGACGATTGAGTGTGATGTCATAGTAGAGAAGAAAAGTTGGGGGTGTCCATGGGTGATGGGTGGAGGGCGTCCTTACAGCGCCCTGCCGGCAGAAAAACACTGAGGTACCAGCACCTCATGTCCTACACTTTCTCACTCACCCACCCCACCCCACCCCACACATACAAACACACACACACTTGCCTAGGTCTATTGTTTATCTCACCTCATCAACCCTTGCCCCCTCATGAACCTACCCAAAACAACCAAGTCTTCTGTGTCACTTGGCATCTAAAGGCATGACTATGCTTCTATGAGCAAATTTTATTATAAAAAACAATCCAGTGTTTTATAAACCCCCTCGGTCCTCCACAGTAAGCATAATCAGAGCTGAAGCATGTTCATTTTCCTTCAAGGCCCCTGTTGTAAGTACAGTATGTGTGCATGGGGCTGTGTGTGTGAGAGGGAGTGCTACAATGTGCATCAGACACATGAGCTTGCACATGGAGAGAACTTAATTAGAGAAAACAGCGCTGTCAGAAGCATTAGGCAGAGGTACACACTTAAGGGCATATGGTTTCAGTACTATACCATCGGGTTGGAGAAAAGCACACAAACATACCTCAAAGCTCTGAGCCATGCTAATGAAATCACTCCCTTTCTATCCCGCTGAGAGCAAACACAAATGTTTACAGACATCACACAGTCTGTCCGTACTCCTGCACCACACTAGGCTGTTGTTAGAGTGTTGGTGCACTGTAGCGCTGTGTGTTTGTCTGCATAAGGACACTGTCAAAAATAGACAATAGGTAAGAATAGATGGTAAGCTATCAAGCTGTAATGGTTCCTTGCAATTTCACACACATCTGATTTATTTTATCCTATTTTATTTTGCACGTATCCAGACTCTAAATTAATATTATCTTGCAACAGTTTGCACAAAGTGAATCATTTAGTCGTCTGTTAAACCTTTTTCTGGAACAAATGGTAGCAACAATGTGATTACAACATGACTTTATCATCCAAATGCAAATGACCATATATTAATTTTAAATACTGTTCACCATTGTTTTGGTGAGGAGTGGATAGTGATGATTCAGGTACACATAATACATAAACATAAATTAGAAGCCACTGAGAAATTTTGTTGTTCGGATATTGAAAGTGGGTATAATTGTCTTTCTCTGAAAATCATACCCCAGTTTTAATTTTTAATTGTTTTAAAATTTGTTGAAGAATTACAGTTCTTACAAGTTTTTTCTGAAAGGCTCAGTTCGTGTTTGTTTTGTTTGTGATCTTGACACACATGGCTGACTTTCTGCAGAGGCATGCCCAAGGCGTATTCAAGCATTGATCTGTTTGCTGTGTGGCATCCCAAAAAACAAATGTGTTTGAATAAGTCTACTTGTATTGCTATGAATATTCTTGCATATTTCTTTTAGACTTTATTCTACTGTATGCTGTAGTTTTTGCTTGAAATAAACACAATTAATTGAGTTTTTGATCAGTTTCACTTACAAAAACATAAAAATGTACAAGAATAAAAATATTACAAGTGACATCAATTGCATACCCATTAAGACTGATTAAAAGTCTGTATCAATTAAAATGATGATATAATTTTCCATGTACTGCTCTTTGCAATGAATGATTATAAAAAGTGTCACTGAATTTTCACATCTTTAAAAAATATTGTTTTTTGCAGGCCTTCATCTCGGAAAAGAGAAAATATGAAAGTAAAATACACTTCACACATGGCAAAACTATGACATGATCTTCATTACAGGACAAGATTAAGAAAATTGGTAAATCTATGTAAACTCCCATCAATTACTGGTAGGCTAAAGGGACAGAAAACACCACTATGTGACCAGCAAAAACATAAATCTGTCAGCCTACATGCCAAGTGACATGCTGCCACCATGCGCGATGATAACCATTAAGATAATAATGTACAACAATAAAACATATATTTCAGCAGCTCAACATTAGAGGTCTATGAGGTGGGGGAAGTGACCACCCAGCCATCCATGCAAAAAGGCAACTATCTCATTTAAGTCAATTAAGGTCTGCGGAGACTGATGGAACGCATGGACCCGGGTCCTCACATCATCGGCAGTATTTGTCACATTTCATCCCCGCTGCCCTGACTGTCTCGCGGGGCCTCAGACAAGACATGTGTCATCAGAGGGCCAATTTAAGATGCCATGGGTGGCCTGTTGTTGTGACATGAAGCTAAATTGTAAGAGAGAGACTGGGTGAATCACTTAGTCACTCTCTGACTAGCATAAATTGACTGGCCTAATCTAAATGTCTGGTTGAAAGTATCTTAAATCATGGCTTAGTTTGTGTTGAACAAACACAGACACCAAATGAACATGTAGATAAAAGAGGAGTAAAAGATAGTTTGTTTTGGTTTAGGAAAGTTTAAAAATAATTATGGCAGATGGCTGCTTGTTAATCACAAAATCACTCAACTTTGTAGACTGGCAGTGTTGAAAAAGCTTGTTTACTGGTCTGTTAGAAAAATCATTCTAATAATAATTCAATACTATTTTGTAGATTATACTGGGAAAAAAATAACATCTGTTAATTTTCAGGATACAAATATGTTAAACATCTATTACTATTAAGTTATAGTCACTCAAAACATATAAACAGTATAATAAGTATATAAAAAAGAATCAGACTATAGCAGCAACTTCAATGTTGCAGTCAAGCAAAGGTAAAGGTGACTGCTGTCAGACAAATAGAGACAATCACACACGCGCACACGCACACACACACACACACACACACACACACGCACACACACACACACTTATTATCAACAATATAAATATCAAAAAAACACAAATTGTCTAATGCTTTTCTAAATTCATCCACTCTATCAACCTGCAAACGAAAACTGGCCCTGTAACGTTCACTGAATTAAGTCAAGCGGGGAGACAGGAGCTGAAATTGTGTTAATAGCTGTCCAGGGTGTAAGAGCCCGCCATGGAAGCCTGCAATCACCCAAATACCCAGAGACAGGTCCTGGGTGCCCCGGGCGGCTCTTGCGCTCTTCCCCTCAGCGCCACCGACCCCACTGCGTGCCAAACGGGCCCCACCAGCCCCACTGAGCTCGTTTAGACCTATCTCTTCATGTCAGAGGTTTCTCATGCAAGAAAAGAAAGTTGCCAACTCATTTTTGAGAAGGCCACTCACAGGATGAGAGCTGGAAATCATTTTAGCAGCGTGAGATCTGTGATTCACAGACTTGTTAGGATTTGTCTGCAAAGGGCTTTCTTGTTATTGTTAAGCGACCATGGGTTTCATGAAAGGCGCTATACAAAATAAAGTTATTATTTATTATTAAAGGGCTACATTTGATTTTACTGTTCATCTTCATATGCAATTTAAAAATCACACCCTTTTTTGAATTGTGCATAAAAAGTGCATTAATTCTCAGTCACACATAATATCCATTACATAAGCAAAAACAAAATATGTTTTAAAAGATGGTTTTAGATAATGAACCTTAGGCCTGTGTATGCAATGACTGCCTTTTTTCAGTTGTCACATAAGTGTCTGTTTTAAATGTGCTTGGTGCAAAAATGTAAAGTTCATAAATGGCCTTTTGAAAGGAAGCAAACCGAGTCCAAGCATAGATATGTGTTTTAATTATAAAGACATATAAACAATATATGAAATCCATGTTGCAACACAACCAAAACGCTTCTTCAGTGTACAGGCTGTAGTTATATAACCATGAGTATAGCCGGGCTTGGAGTTAAGTAATTTTCCACAGTTGTACAATACAATCATGTGAGATGTGCAATAACTTAAAAAAATGTCAATACATCGTTTCAGAAAATATATCAGCCAACATCACATCATTTGATTTTTTTCCCCCCACATAGCATCAGCACAGTCAAAATTATGTTAAATTTAAAAGTCGAGATTGGGTCGCATTTCCTGGCATTTACTTGTCGTGTTATTGTTGTTGTTGAATGTTGCATAGATTACAAATAAGAGTTTATAACAAAACGTTTCCAGAAATTTACCAAAACTCATAATTTGGGCACAGCCTGTAGTCTCTGTCTAGCGAGAGTGACAGGTGTAACTTTATCCTACAAGAAGGCCTAAGCAATTTATTTCCTATGTAGCGTCTGTTAAACCTGGGATTAAACATTGCAGTATTATTACTTAACCATATTTTAAGATTATGCATTAGACTAAAACTGTTTTTTTCACAGAATGATTTAAAAATAACTGAAGTGGTTGGGAGACCGACGCGGGTGCAGTATAGGTAAAAGTTCGGGAAAGAGAATTAAAGTAAATCAAGGCTTGTCGTTACAGTGTTTGAAGAGACTCGACGGTGTTCCGGAATAAGTGGTACACTTTTCAGCACAGGTGGCTAGTGCAGAGCCCGAGAACGGGTAGACGGCAGCCTGTCCAAAGGGCGCCAGGGCGGTGGGGATTGGTGAAGTTATGGTCTGTCCCTGGTTAAGATACGCCACCAACCGCCTCATCTCCTCCAGAGCCTGAGCCTGCATGAGGATATAGTTCTTGGCCAGGAGGAGAGTGGCTATTTTGGAGAGTTTTCTCACCGAGGGGCTGTGAGCGTAGGGGATAACGGCGCGCAGGCCGTCCAGTGCGTCGTTCAGGTCGTGCATCCTCCTCCTCTCCCGGGCGTTGATGCTGAGCCGCAGAGACCGCTGTTCCTTGGACTTCTTGGCGAGGGGCCCCCCGGGCTTATCATCCCCAAACGACGAGCCCCTCTTCCGGGAGTCTAGCGAGTCGAAGCCGTCCTCGTCATCGCTCGTGTGCTCCCCGCCACTCTCGTTGGACTTCGCAGTCTGCCCGGAGAGGAAGTCGGTGGCCGGTGTGAGCTGGAACCGGCCGGGACTTCCAGCACCATGGCCAGCGCCAAACCCGAAGGCTGACTGTCCGTAGCGCTGCGTCAGGTCGAGGAGCGCGTCGTTGCTGATGGACTTCAGCAGATTCTCTTCGCTGACATTCATGTTTTTTCTTCCAGAGCAGATTCTGACCAAGAAAAGTCTACTCTTACGCTTTTTCCCCTCCGTTATCCTATCTTTTGTTTTTGAAGACTGTAGGTTGTACTCACTAGTTCTTGCCAAGAGTTGCTGTTTTCTGTTCCCTCTCTTTCCTCACTCCTTTCCTCTGTCAGTGCTGTGACTCTTCAAGAAGGAGGCTGTGAATCTGAAGCTGAGCGTCTACATGCATTCACCTCCTCTGTACTCTGCGCTCCCCCCTTGTTGCGCGCATAGCCCACGTTCAACAACACTTCTCTAATTGTGCTCGGTGAGACCGGAGCGCTCGTGTCCCCCCCTGGTACAGTCGGTTTCCTCTCGCGCGTCTCCTTGCCCTCCCTTGCCTTGGGCAGATTGTGACTCGCGCTCTGCCCTGCTCGCAAGTTAGTAGGAGCACGAGGCCCGCCGGGATTATCCGCCCGTCCAATCAGGGGGGCGTTTTAATTAACTCGGGAAGAGCGCAGGTCTGCTCCCAATTTCAATCATAACGTGATAATAGCAGCGCAAGCTGACACGCAGCCAAGCTTAGCTGCACCGTTTTATCCACTCTATTATATTTAGACCTGTTTGGCAAAAAATGTGGTCTTGTGATAGCCTGCATTTAAATAAAACGGAATAAATGTAGCCTAATATATTTATTTACTATCTCATTGTTGATATTTTTGCTGCTGTTTTTAAAAAATTCTATCCACGAGCAAACAAGAAAAATGCGAATATTAATTTAGCATTAACAGACGTGTGGATAACAGTACTCACCGGTTTAGCTCAGAAACACGTGGGGTGCAGGAGGGCACTGACAGGACTAAGGGCTTGTTGTGGGGTTTTTGAACATGTGATCTTCTGGTTCTGCTCTTTCTTCCGACTTTATGATCTGGATTTGTGCGTTTTAGCAGTGACAGACAGACAAGAGGACACCCTGGGTGTTATAAGATTGTAGTTTGAGTTGTGCAGCCTGCTGTGGACAGAAAACAAGAAACGCACGTGCTAGCAGAGGCAGCATTAGCATCATATGGTAAGGGACAGATT
>JANJYP010051081.1:0-11836 GCA_024605115.1 Rastrelliger brachysoma | reverse complement strand
TACAAAACACACATAATTCGGCTTTAAACCTAATGTTTTATTTATTAAAAAAATACAAAACTTCAAAAAAGTTTCCATAGGAAAGCATCATGAAATTGCAATCCCGTCTCTTTCGTATCCATTTTGAATGCGATGGTTAAAAATGGTTTCTTATTAATATCATGAACAGACTTCTTGCTCTCTACAGGTTACAAAACATGAAAATAATAACATAACATAAGGAGGAGAAGAGGAGAGGGGCAGTCTGCTTTTGAGTCCCTGTGGAGAAGTGTTAATCTTAAAGATCTGTTTTTGGATGTGGTGGCGTCTGTAGTGTTCTAGTGATTAAAACAAATGGAAGAAAACACATGCTTGACATACATAGAAAAAATATCTTATTTGTATCCAACTTATTTCATATGGTTAAGCAATTTTAGTACAGGGTAATACTCTCTGTGATGTTTTGATATGCAGTGTGATGCATGCATGTATTACTTAATGCGAGTGTGTGTGTGTAAATGCATATCAATTTTTGCATGGCAGACATTAACTGAACACAAACACACTGATGTCCTATTGCAGAAAACATTGAGTATGGTGCTCATGGACATGTTCAAATCTAGATGATTAACACTTGAGGGGTTCTGTACAGAAGTGGAGATCGTGGAAAAAGATAAATATAAAAATAGCAGCCATTGTTGAGGAATTAAATCACTCCTCCGACCAAATCTTTGCGAGTTACTAGGTAAGGCTGTGAATTCAGCTGTTAACAAGGCTCTGAGGGGTTGCAACAGTTCACTAAACTTAAACTAGAGAATTATTATTTCGTTGCATTAATAGTGTAAGAGTAACCCCTCACCTCTTGGACTTATTGCTACAAGTTTCAAGTGTTTTGAGTCCTGTGGTGACGGGATTCACCTTCAGTAAAGTTTAAATGGAAAGTAACTGTTTCTCTCCCCGCTGTTTTTTCTAGTTCCGTAAACAGGTTTTTCATAAATACAGTTCTTAGCGTCGCTTACTGCATAAACAGGTCAGAACGACTTCAGTAACAATTGCATGTACAGAGCTGCCCTGTAACAGTGTGCCTGAAACCCACAGAGACACTCAGAGTGTGATTCAGCCTCATGTCATCGAGGGTCGATCCCCAGCTTCCATACAGAACACTGAAATGTGTGCAACAACATGCTCCTCTCGTTCTCCTGTCAAGTAACTGGCCTTGAAAATTTCACGTACATTTTGGGAGAAGAGGGAAAAACAAAAAAAAAAAACCAGAAAAGAAAGGAGCTTCTCCAATAATTAAAATGGCAAGAGATGCTAGATGTGGGAATATTGCTGTGATACAGAATGTGTTTAAACCACATGGGCCTGGCAGGGCTTAGTGGGCATCTCCAAGCTGCTCTCGCGGCCGCAGCTGGCTGGCACTTCAAACAGGCAGGACTCCTCCGCAGGAGCTGGCAGGCCCTGGGAACAGATCTGCTGCACTTGTTGCCTGGAAAGGAAAGAAGGGAGGAAAAAAAAAGCAGGTAGAGTTAAAATGCCGGGAACATAAAATAGGTTTGAACCTGCCAGATGATGCTTCTGTGACATGTACTCACCAGGCGGGGCGGGACATGACGNGAACCTGCCAGATGATGCTTCTGTGACATGTACTCACCAGGCAGGGCGGGACATGACATAATGGATGTCTGGTCTCTGGAAGCCGTTGAAGGTGGAGGAAGCGGCCACGGTGTAGGCGCCCATGTTCTCGAAAACCAGCCAGTCGCCCACCTGCATATCTGGCAGGCTGCACTGCTCCACGATACGATCCAGGCCGTCGCATGTTGGTCCCCAGATACTGCATGGGTACATGGCCTCATTGGGCTTTGGCTTCTATTGGTAGAGAAATAAAAAGGGAGGGACATGAGGTTAAACATTAAACTTTGTTAGAACCTGTTGTGACTCATGAGATGAAACACACAGTTGTCATTTCAGTCCTTGACTTTGGCTTACCTTATGCAATACTGGCAGACAGTGAGCGTGGTCATAAAGTATGCAGTTGAAGGATCCGTACACTCCATCGTTGACGTAGTACATCAGGGTCCTGTCGTTGGTCCCTTCATCCTCGTCTGTGACAAAAGCATTAATTGTCTATTTAGTTACTGAGAACTATGACGAATGAACAAACAAACAATGAACAGGTTCTCTCAAATCGATGCTTTTACCATCAGAGGCTGATTCATCGTCCATGATGACTTTCTTGGCAATGATGTTGACAACCAGAGTGTATGCGGAGGCCACGTAGAAGCGCCCTGGCTCAGCGATGACCTTCACACCGCAGTCAACAGGGAAATACTTGTCCAGGGCTGGATTGATAACTGCTGTGATCTAACATGAAAAAAACAAAAAAACAAGTGTTGACATAAAAACAGAACATAAAAAAACTAATCAAACTGGTTTGCTGTACCGACATGTTAGATTTAGTTTAACTAATAAAACAACTGTGGTTATGATACTATTTAACATACCTCTTCAAATTTGAGTTCAGCATCGTCTGAGCCGGGGAAACCACCTCCGATGTCCAGAAGATTCATGTTGAAGCCCAGCTCATCCTAAAGAGGCCATAAAAGTAACAGTTTAGTTTACTATGCTGATTTACAACCTAGATAAATCACTGCTGGGTGTGAATAGATCAGTCATAACTTACCCCCATACCGAAGACACAGCGGGCATCAGAGATAGCCTGGGTGTAGGTCTCTGGGTCAGTGCAGCCGCTGCCGACGTGGAAGCTCACGCCAATCACGTCCAGTCCCAGTTCCTTGGCCCGCTCCAGGAGTCCGCGACAAGCTTTGAGCGGCGCCCCAAACTTCACACTGAGGCGACACACGGCCTTCGAGTCGTCAGTGGCGATACGCAGCACCAACCTGAGAACAAAGCAAGCACTCAGTGAGCAGAGAGGTCGTAAATGGAACATGAGTTAAATGCTGATAATGCCTTATTAGCATATCATGGACGGTAATGATTAGCCTACTGTAAAAGAGCCTTACTTGGCGTTGTCATGATAGCGGGCCACTTTCATCAACTCCACCTCGCTATCAAAAGTCATCATCTGCACGCCATGGGCCGACGCGTACTTTATCTGAGAGACCTGCTTGCAGGGGTTGGCATAGATGATTCTGCTCGGATCCACGCCCAGAGACTGAACCAGCTGAATCTCCGTCTAGAGGAACAGGTGACACCAACAGTTAGCAAAAAGGAAAAAGCTAACAATAATTAAAAAAAAAAAAAAAAAAAATCACAACTTTGAAAACCACGTACCTTGCTGGCACAGTCAAAGCCGGTTCCCAGGGACGCCAGAGTCATAACCACGGCCCGGCTGTCGTTGCATTTGACAGCGTAGAAAGGAGAGACGCGGGGCAGGGCCCTCACCCAGCGCAGGTGCTTCTTCAACACGTCGCCCAAGTCGCAGACGTAGAAGGCATCTCTGTCATCCTGTAATGGAGTGAATCAAAAGGAATAAGAGACATTATAAAAAGCTGCCTGCCAATAAACTCTTCTATGCATGCAATATCAGCAAAGTGACAGTCAGCTTAATGTAAGATTTAAATTGGATGGTTAACGTCATTTTTAGTCATTGTTCTTATCACTAGTAGTCTTTGTTGTCTCAAAGGACTTTTGATAGTGGCCTGTGTGTGTGTTTCATTCCTTAAATAATTAACCAGAGGCAAGGATTGCAAATGAGTTGCAGTTTTAAGTCCTACACATATCACATCAGTTGCAAGTTATTTAAAAGTAAGAATTCCTACCTGTATTACTCATGCTGAACAAATAAATCAATTAATGCATCACCTTCCCTAATAAGACACTTACCGTCATGGATGACTCATTGATGGTCTGCTCGACAATATCCCGAGCAGAGAAACCCTCCTCCAGGAAAGAGAAATCGAATTCGGTGGGAGTGTTCATGGTCACAAGAAGTCCTTTTGATTGGTCACTTGGAAACTGAAAGAAGAAGTTGGGAGAGGGGGGTGGTGAGGGTTACACTGAGATTTCATTCATTTTTTTTTTTTTTAGAACAACGTGTCTTATGTGTTCATTTTATTCCCTGACTCATGGCAAAGTGTCAAAATGGTGCGAATATGAGTCATGCTCAAAGTGTTGTACTTACTGAATCACTATTTTGTTACAGCGTTGAAATACTTACTTGGATACGAAAGAGATGAAATTTTGGTTTCGCTGTTTCTCAGGTGCAGAGAAGCCAAGGAGGCTCACCAGTGAAGTTAAACCCCTTTAGATAAGACTCAAGGCCAGGGCCTGCTGAGTAGCCAGAGTGCGTTCTCCTAGAGTGGTGATTCTGTTAACAAAGGAGTGGTTGACAGTCAGACATGAAATAAAGCAGCATTGCAGGAAGTGGAGTGAAAGCAATTTCAGGAAAAAAAAAATCAAATTTTAAACTCAAAATGCTGAGTGGGCTCGACTTTAGTGAGTTTTAAGCTTACCTTTTAGATACAAATTGCGTTACAAATGTATTCAGGGTTTAAAATATTACACATTTAATTATAAAGTTACAGATAATTAACTCGTGGCAGGTTGATGAAGCTCTAACTCCCCAGTCTTTCACCGCACTCCATTTTATAACCATGTCATGACAACTTGACACCATCTCCACATTAAAAAAAAACTCATTCAAAGATCAACTGTTTAAGCACCGCCCCTGCAAGCTTTAATCCAATTACAAAGAAGATCCGCCTCAAACTTGAAAGAATGGCGTAAAGATGAACCAATCAGTGGCTAACGGATGACGCCAACGTCGATATGCCGGTTCCGCTTAGAGGTCTTCATGCCATGAGGCGATTTAGCATTGGAAGTCGCTACTAACGTGCTTTAAATAAGTTATGCAAGTCACAAAGCCAGCCTAAAAACCTCCTAAATATCAAGTTAATACACTCACTATGGTCAAAATACTCTCAAATGCTAACATTATGTGGTTAGTTTGCTGGGTTTGCATATGAGATAACGTTTAGCTAACATAATCAGACAGGCCACGTCGTAATGTTAGGCAACACTAAAAGCGATTCAATTTAACGTTACGAGTTAATTAACGTTTCGGTAGAATAGCAAAATCGACATATTCGAGTCTCTTTTTTCCTTTGTTCTTTTCAAACCGCCATAACCAAACCCAACCAAAGCGCTGGCTAAATTGTTACTTGACAAGCGTTTAAAATACGCCACTCTTAATAAAACGACTTCGAAAGCTTCTAACTTACCTTAAAAAGCATTTACAAAGAGTTTGTCCATTAGACCCGAGTGCTGGGATAAAAAAAAGCAGTTCTCTTTCACAATGAAGCCCGCTGCTGAAGGCACCGCCTCACTACAAGGACTGCAACTGAGTGGAGGCTGATAACGGAGCTCGTGAGTATTTATAGACGGCGCGTTACTATGACAACGTAGCCAGCTGAAACCGGCCTCCCATCCACGTATGAACCGGTTTAGGCTTGTCACCTCATCCACATGGTGCTAAAGACAGACAGACTAGTACCGTTACCACGCATTATCCAAAGTAACAGTTAACAACCAGTTTAAACCAGTTCCACATCCAAAATCTTAAATAACTATAGTCTTCTCATTGCATTGTGATTAAAACAAGACAGGGCCCACAGTTAATAGTGTTGAGCTCTCAAAGAACTATTATAGTCATAGTCTGTGCCCTTTCATGCAAAAACCTGACCTCTATTGTCTCTTCTGTCGGGTTTTCTCACCTTACTGAAAAAGTAAATGTAGATTTGAATCACCGCATTGTCTCTTATCTAAAAGTGAAGTTTTTCTCATATTTGTGTGTTAACAAAGCCTCTACAATAACTTGTTAGCAAGAGCAGCCGATGCTCGCCAGACTGTAGAAATTTACTAGTAGATAAGCGTTTTGGAACTATAAGAGTAGTGAATTTAATTAACAGAAAATAATTTGATATTTGATAATTGTTTTAGCCATCAAGCAAAATGCCCACAGTTTTCTGGCTCTCCTTTCGTGAACATTCCAAATATGTGGATTTGATAATTGTGGGTTGTTTTTTTTATTTTATTTTTATTTTTAATGATAAATTATTGTAAATAAATAAGTCATGCTAGTATTTGCAAATTCTGATCTTGCAAATAACTGATATTCTTTGTAGCCCTAATAAAGACATTGCACGCCTAAATCAAAGTGACTTCATATTGATGACAAAGACAATAGTCACTTGTGCATGCCAGCTGCAATGGAAGAAACTTGCGCTGCATTTATTTGTGTTAATCCAAGAGGTGCTTGATCGACAGCATGGTCTCTGTGACCTGGTTTGACGGCAGCCTGCTCAGTCTTGCTCAAAACTTTTGTACCTGCCTGATGAGATTAAAGGAGATCACAAGATGACTCAGAGATAACAAGATGGCAACACAGCTGTGCACACCAAAACAACTCTTTACTACGTGTAGTTTCATTTGAATGAACGCAATATTATCTTCGCCCTTAACCATGTATGTTAAACATGTTTGCCATCCATGAAAAATATATCTGATACTGTAAATCACTTAAAATGTAAATGATTATATATCTAGTGTCTGTTATGGTGCTACAGCTTTTACTCAGTAAAATGCTTATTCACCAAGGCCCCCAATTTCCTGACCTCCAAACATTCCCCCTCACTGCACTTTCTAATCAGTCCAAAGGTTGCTTTCATAGACATTCGGTTTCCAAGCAGACATTACTAAATGGAGGAAAATGAAGAATTTGGTTAGTGTGGCCCAGCCGTCCATGTGGAAATGTTGCACAGGCCACTAACAGGAAACTTTAAGGCTTCATGAGGACCGCATATCTGTGGGCTTAGCTTAATATCTTTTCCAGGTCTTCAGGCCACAATCAAGATGGCATTCTACTCCTTGCACAACAACATTTCTATTTAAAAAAAAAAAGTCTGCAGAGTTGCTTTTTTCTCTAAGTAGTTTAATTATCAAAAAGTAAAAAGCACAGCCTTTTCTAAACCAGTCAAAAATGTTCAAATGAGGGTAAACGCCACATTGACATGATGATATAATTTGCAATCTTCATGCATTGCAGTTTTCTTTATAGTCCTGCCCTGAGTCTGAACTTGTTCTAGAAGGCCTCACCTCCTATGCAGACCCATGCCTGTCAGGCAGGAAGTGAGCCCACACTTGGGGGCTAATTCATTTTTAACAGATGTTTATCGACTTGTCCAAAATCACAAGATCACAGAATGCTTAAAACATATTACATAGCAAACCCGGAGATAGAATGTTTCTATTTTTTTCTTTTATTTCCTTTTGTTTGTATTTTCTCTTCTACTGAATATCTAGTCTCTCCTTCACCCTTCTCCTTCTCTTGTAATGTCTAACTCTCACTCTGTGTGGACTTTCTGTTATCGTTACTGTGGACCATTGTGGCCTAACCCCCACATTTGCAAGGCCACACAAAAGACAAGGATGATGATTGTTATTGGCCACCCACAAGATACAGTGCAGTGTACGATCCTTGGTGACTGTGGGTCATGTGTAGTATCTGCCGTTGTGTTTCTCTTTCCTTATTTGTTAGCTCCTACTTCATAGTTGCACAATTGAATTGCCACAGTCACTTTCACTGTTTCATCAACTTGTGTTGCTGTACAGTACACTCCAGCTTCTTGTGAAAATATGCAGATGGAACAGAACACTTTATTCTTCTCAAGAGAGTGATGACAGCTGATGGAGAAAACTGAGGAAGTAAAAATGCTATAGGCTGATGAACAAATATCTGCCATTGTGTTAATAAAGTCTTGAAATTCAAATTGTTTGTTTATTGTACACAGGAGGTCACCCATCCTTACATTCTGGTAATTGCACTGGTTGTTGCCAACTTCCCAGTCCAACTGAGAAGATAGGGTGGGGGCGGTGGGAGAGTGGGGGTGTAAAGGCAACCCCATAGTGTGAAGCCAAGGGCTAGTAAGACGAGACAACAGACGAAGATGTGTGAAAGTTGTAAAAACTGCTGGAGAGTAATTATTAGGGCTGCCCTTGACCAAAGAGTTTCCTAGTCAGCAAGTAGTCATCAGTTGAAACCATTAGGCACCCGGTCATCAAACGTTTAGGATACGGACCTAATTATCTAAACATAGATACGATTTTTTTGGGCCATTAGAGCCACCTGTTAGCGAAAATGCTAATGTCAAAAGCAGTAATGATTGAGAATGTGTCGGAACAACCAGCAAGACTGAACCTTTTGCTAATTTATTTGAACAGTATAATATCACACTATGTTTTTGTGAAGGTCATATATTATTTTACTTTCATGCAATACTTTGGTCAAAACTCACAACTTAAAATGTTTCCATTTACTGAGCTGGGGCCTATCGTTCCATCAGTGCTGATCAGCTGTCTCGTGACAATTAATACAGCCCATAATAACGACAAACCAATTACTTTGCATAAACCTGTTGTCAACATTGACTGACTCATTTATTTCAACAGCTACGTAGCCGCGGGGTCAGAGGTTGAGGATTGCAGGTGTTTAGTCTTCATAATAGGTTAAACAGCAAAATCCATGAAGGCTTGACCTCAATATACATGAACATGTGCGTTGGACCCAGACAGCTACTTAGACCGGAAATCTTACTGTTTCTCTTCGTGGCTTTTGGCCCACCCGAACAGATGGTACCCGTGGTGTTACTTTACTCTTTTGACTCTGGTCCATTTGTCATCTCAAATTAGACAGAGTGCCTTTGAGGGGGCGGAGGGGGGTTGACAGACTCCACCCGGACAGCTGGGTAGAGTCAAAACCATTGCGCCACAAAGCCACTGAACCAAGACCAGTCAACCGCAGAAGGGAAGTACATTGTTACCAACTGTACTGCAATCCCTGAATTTAGACACAAACCTGACGTTGATTTTCTTGGCATGGAAAGTAGCGACATTAAACAAGAATGAGACTACTTACTGTGATGATGACATTCCAAAGAAGTAAATGTCAAGATTTGGTATTTTTATAAAATGCATACACAATGGTAGGCTTGTATCAGGCTGTAGTGTCTGGAGTATACCACAAAACCTTTAAAAAAAAAAAAAAAAAAGCTAAATTAAAGGTTTGGTCTTGTGTGTCTCTGTTGACCAAGCTAATCTGTCATCAGGACATTCAAGGCTGATGTCATACTACTCCTGCCTTGACATCTTGCCTAGGTAATCTATGTTTAGATACATGTCTTCACTCGCTGTACCGCAATACATAAAGAAATTGCATAATTAAATCTTCAGTTTTTAAGGGAATGGTTGGAAAAGATAACTTTTTTTTTTGATGCACATTGTATGGTAATTTTTAAATGGTTTACCTCCACCAATAAAGCAAACAGAAACTGCAATTTCCTACTGTTTACTTTTTATTTTAAAGCCCTTCAACAAAGTGACTTAAAGGATTACAACTGGAAAAACACACACACGCACGGACATATACACACACNTGTTTACTTTTTATTTTAAAGCCCTTCAACAAAGTGACTTAAGGATTACAACTGGAAAAACACACACACACACGCACGGACATATACACACACACAGAGTTTTATGCTGCAAGCCAGTTTTTTCTCTACTGGTAGTGTCGCTAACGTCTGGCAAGCATCACAAAGAAACGTGGAAAGTGTTGTAATGAGTTTTTAAGCGTGTTATCTTTGTTGAACAGTAACTGCTGAAGCCGCAAGTGTTTTTTTTTTTAAGATAACAATAAAACATAAATGTAGAGTGGTACAAGTTCAAAAGAGCTAGTTAATGAGCTAATGAAATAACAGGAAAAGATCTACCTAAAGTTTGCTAACCATAGCCTCTTAGTACTGTTTATGAATTCAATTCTTAATTTCTAAGAGATATAATGTGTTATTTTCTTCTCTCAGAAATGTCTTTTGTTAGTGTGAAAGTCGTGTATGTGACACCTTCATTTTTTTAAAGCCATGCTAGAGGCGTTGACTCTAGAGATACGTGCAATGAGGCGTCACTTTCAGTCAGTCAACCACTTTAGTTCAGACATAAACATCTCAACAACTATATTCCAACAAGATTTGGTGTAGACATTCATGGATTTAAAAGGACAAGCTATGCTAACTTTGGTGAACCTCTGACTTTTTCCCCTAGTGTCACCATGAGGTCACCATGAGGTTGACATACACTGTGGTTCAATAAAGTTTTTTTTTTAACCTTTTTCCTGACATGATTGCAAATGTTTTGTCTTTTATAGCACCAAACAAATGCATGAATTCATTTCACCTGCTCTAAAGTGACTACACATGCATTTAAATAGCAACAAACAGAGGATTGTGTCTGGAAACTAAATTATTCTAAATTTATGGGCAACAGTGTGGTTGGATTTTAGTGAAACATTCATAGATCTAAAAGACGCTTGGGCACAACATTTTTTTAAGATATTCTTTTCCTCTGGAGGATGATTCCTTCTGATTTTGAACTTTTTCTGTAAGCTCCTAGCCTGGCTAACACCAGACCTCACCTCAATGTAGATTGAGGCGTGGGTGCTACGAATGTATATCAGATGTGTCTGTACTTAGCTAACAGCCAAACATACCCGACGGCGTATGTACAGCGACAGAAAATTGTTCACACTCCGCAGACATGTTTTTAGCTTCTGTTTGTTGTCATCATTTTGCTGTCCCCCCCGTGTACTGTGATTGGCTCCTTTGCTGAGGGGAAAATTGGGTCTGTGGTTTCCAGACTGAATTGCAGAGTGAAATGAAATTACGTGCAAAGAAGGATGGGTATACCCAGGCTAGCAAGCTCCACCATGAGATCAACATATTTATTAGGTGAAAAGTCTCAATAGCTAATGAATATCTCCTAACTTTTCATCTAAGTTAGCATTTATCCAAAAGTTTGGTTTATGGCTAAATGGTGACATTAATAACAAGATGCTATCACACTGCTTGCTTAAGCTTAAGACTACTGTCTTGTACAAACTATCACACTGTCATGGTTTAATGGGACATTTGAATAAAACGGAGAATGCCAGTAAACACTAGAAAGGTCTATTGTCACTGTGAGCACGTTAAGAGAGCTGACTTTATAATTTAGTTCAAAGTACCACTGTGTTTAAGTACAGCCTCACGGAGAGAGAGAGCTGCCAGCGTGGCTGTACACTCTCTTCTCTCTTGTCAAACAAAGAATCACAGAGACATATACAGCGATCCTCCACCACTATATAACGTGGTATTTGGGACAAGAAAGCTGCGAGGGCTACATTTTGTGGATATTAAAGAATAAAATTTAAAAAATGAAATCCCTTATGTGAAGCACATGTCTTTGGGGTCTCCGCATGTGTGGTTTTAATAACATCCCGTGAAGTCAAATATGCAAGCTTGCTTATCTTTAAAATGCCATTGCGATAGTGTTGAGACATAATGCAGCTTGTATTATTTTGTGTCTCACGTCTTTAAGGTCAGCTTGACTCCAAGTTTCCTACATTCTTAACAGCGCAGAAGATTGTTGAAATAATATTAACCCCTAAGATTGTCCAAGGACTGGTAGACATATCAAAGTCATGAATGTCTCGCTTCTGTTTTGTGTTGAAAAGTTGGTATTCCTTTGCTTTGTATTTTTATTATTATTATTATTGTTATTCATGGTGCGGCCGGTGCTGCTGCTGACACATCGAGGTCACGTCCTCAGCATCACTGTGAAAACTCTCTGTGACAGTGACCTGAATCTATTCGGCGCCTTTCGTGCATGCCCCTGTCTGTCAAGATAGAGATGGGAGGAGAAAAAAAAAGAAAAAAAGAAGGAAGAAGCCAGTATAAATAGAAATAGAAATAGCAGTCAGTGTGTCGGTAATAAATGAAAAATTTTATGAACACATCCCAAGTCCAAT
>JANJYP010051055.1:0-17612 GCA_024605115.1 Rastrelliger brachysoma | reverse complement strand
GCCAGCAAAGATGACAGAATAATGACACAGGGCTCTTCTTCGCCTGAACTACACCCTAGTGAGAACTTATGGGCTTCTTAAATTGTGAGATTTACAGTGAGGGAAGACAATACACCACTTTGAACAGTATGTGGGAGGCTGTGGGTTGCTGCTGCACAAAAAGTTGATCTTCAACACATCGAGAAAGTAACAGACTCCATGGATGGAAGGCTCATCACAGCTATTGAAAAGAGGAGTGGCTTATTTGAAAATTTGAAAAGAATAGTAAGTAGTTGCGTAATAATTCTGCATTTCATTTAGGTGCATAATAATTCTGCACATTAATTGTTGCCTAATAATTGTGCACACTTATATTCCTCTGAAAAATCCAAAACTCACTTTTTCTTAGTTAACTATTTAGATTTGAGGTTTATTAACATTTTGGATTGAGTGAAAGCACTGTATTTGCTCAACAATAAAATAAATCTTCAGGAATACAACTTGCCTAATAATTATGCACACGGTGTATATCATTAGATATAACATACATCTAAATATTAATGATATTAAAGAGTACTGCAGTCACATTAAAAGATGGTACAGGATAAACATCTCAAGCAACTTGTTCATAAGAGCAGTGTTCTGAGGTGCACTGCTAAGAGCAGGTATCGAGCCCAGACCTTCCTAACCTAGGGCACTAATTCACATTTTGTTGAGGAAAAACTGGTTTGCTTAAAATAATCTATAAGTCTGGGAGTGAACTGCAATCAATGAGAGCATAACAACGAAAAAAAAAGTATTTACTTTGTGTAAGAAAGAAGGTTTGTGAGAACATTTTAAGGTACAATGTGTGCTTGTGGAGCTAAAACTGTGGTAATGAGACGTATGTAAAAAAAATAAAAATCTTGGTCTAAAAAAACTGCCATGGAAGCCCTCAATTTGGACTTAAATAGCAGCAAAGGCACAATAAGTATCACATCACAATCTGATAATTTTGAAAAAGTAAAGTTTGTGAAGGTTTTAAAGTTTGAAGATGATCTGTAGGATAGGGGATGTCTGAGCAGGTGAGTGACATAGGTTCCAACTCAGTTTGACAATTCCTCCCGCAGACTGCCATTATAAATTTTAATATTTTACACAAAATGTATGCAATAAAGAAAAGAAATAGAAGACGTACATTTTGACAGTGAAACAAAGATTGTAAGGCCAACAGTACAGAAGTGGATAGATGTCAAAAATAGCAAAAAATAAAATAAAGAACTAAGAAAACAGTGTGCAGCCCTCACACATTTTGTGAAAGTTGCAATTTCACATATAACCAGCCGATGGCAGCATAATCCCTCTCCTGGTATGGGAGCCTCAAAGACATTACCTGAGAAAACAAACCCGCAAATGGAGCCTCTTTTAAAGATGCTACATTCTGTACATAACAGTAAAACTAAGTAGGGTCTGGCCAGTGCTGTTTGAAGTGTCATTTGCAATATACATTTTACCTAACCAAATAAGAAGAAAACCTGGTAGTAGAGCAGCAGAACACCAAATTATTCATATTTAACAAGATTTCCTGTAATCCCCTGAATTCTTTAGCTTTCCTCTTGTGTCTCTTTTTGCCTTTCATCCATTACCTCACCACATAACCTCTAACCTCCACTACCTCTCTTTACCCCACCTCCCCCACCCCAATAATCTGTTTTCCTCCTCTGTCTCCATCCTTCGCTCTGTCAGATCCCTCAGCAGACAGGAACCATAAAACCGTGAGCAGAATTTCACTCAGCCAGTGAATAGTGGGAGCCAACACGCCCACTGAGCGTCTCCTACATGATCACCCCTCAAACCTCACATTTATTAGGAGCTTGCAGCTCCTTTCATGTTTTGTCACTGTTTGTTGTAACATCACAGGAGGTTTGGGGAAGAAAAAGCTGCTGTCTTTCCTCAGTTATAGGATTCCTTACAAGAAGGTCATGGGAACAGTTGCAGCAAATTTATGCTTGCTATTCAACCGATTAAACAATAATATACATGACTTAATGAAAGCACCATTCCAGTCCCACAGAGAAAGAGAACGCAATGCATTTTAGTTATTTTGCTGTCCTGGGATTGAATCTGGCCTGGAATCTCATTAGAGTCTGTCTCCAAACCGTCTCTGTGTCTCTGCAAAGCTAATAATCCAATAAAAGCAATTAAATAAATCCTTTTAGTCAACATTACAGTAAGTAGGTGAATCTACATCAGGCTGGGCTGCAGAATGAGTAAAAATACAGAAATGAAGAAGCTGTTTTATTGGAACAGGCCCACACCACAACTGAATGAAACTTAAACCAGAGAGAAAGATATCATTCATGTGTATTGAGGACATTAAGAGTTACTTTATCACATCATTTTTCAATATCTATCCTGTAGATTCTGAAAGGAGGGGTCTGAAACAGATGAAATTTGAAACTGCATGTTATGCACCCTATAAGCTACATGTAATGTATGAGAGATGCTAATGATAACTAGCGGGACCAGCCCGCTGTATAAGTGAGTGGCAATGACAGAACAGCTGGATGAAAAGCATCCATTACTACCCTGTTGTTTGCTCAATGTGTGTGTGTGCATGTGTGCGTTTGTGCATGTGCGTGCATATGTGTGTGTGCCTGTGCCGGTCTGACATCATCTGATGCAGTGACTCTTGGGTACAATATGTCAGCCGCCCTCCTTCCACTTAGGAAAAATCCACACACAGCTTCACACATGCACACACACAGTTCAGAGTTGTTCCCAGACAGCTTTATGATTCTTTTATTCATTGGCTGTCCATTAGAGACATCTGTTCTTTTTAAATAACAATAATCTTTTCAGACAATATAAAAATTGATTTGTGACAATGTTTTTTCTTTTGTGTCCTTAAAACAATGTAAGCTTTGTCTTGTCTTGCTTAAGTTTTCTTAAGCTTAAGTTTTGTTAAGCCACACATGTAAATTACTGAAATTTTCTTAAACACATGGAGGCAGCCATAACTGTCTCCACGTGCCCAGAAGATGCACATGGGAAATAAATAAAGCTTTTGTCAAAGGCCACCGGGCCCTCGTCCCAGATTTTGGTCTTCCTTGTCTTCCTACTCTCCTCTGTGTCCCCTGATGCTGCAGACTAGATTGACATCACAATACTCCTTTTATCCATTTGGAGACCAGTGTGTGTGTGTGTGTGTTTGTGTGTGTGTGTGTGTGTGTGTGTGTGTGTGTGTGTGTGTGTGTGTGTGTGTGTGTGTGTGTGTGTGTGTGTGTGTGTGTGTGTGTGTGTGTGTCTGTGTGTGTGTGTGCATGTACAGTATCTTTGCTTGCATTTCAAATGTCTTTTCAAGTGTGTGTACAAATGACATTCACTGTGTGCACACAGCACAGTAAACAAGAGTCTTTCTCTCAGAATCTCAGGTCTCTATCAGAGTTCATCCCGTGAGGCCCGAGCAGCTGGCGGTGGCGAATCTCCAGTGACACTGTTTTGTGCCACAGGGCGAATGCGACCCTGCTGGGCTGTCTTGCGGGCATGTTGTCGATCCCAGTCTGTGGCCACAGCCTCATCATCCCAGATGGTAGAGGTCTCTGTGTCACTGACATAGCCCGGCTCCCCAGTGTAGTGGGTGGGATAGATGAGCAGTGGCTCCACAGAGAAGGCCTTCAGGTCTCGTGGTTCAAAGCGAGACATGTATTCAACACTGAGGAGGACAGGAGAGGGAAATGGAGACAAAAAGAGCAAATCATTATCATAACTCTCATTTAATCTCTTGACAAGTTTTTAATAAATCATTTCATTAATAAAGTAACATTTAAACCCATAGGTATTCAGTTTACTATGACAGAGGGAAGAAACCCGATCACATTTGAGAAAATGGAACCAGCAGTTGTAGTTCCTGACAAGTTATTTAAACCATTAATATATTATGAAAAGTTTTTAAATCATTTTGTCGTTGAATAATTTGCGCCAGAACTAAAAATAATAAAGGAGATACATAATTCTTTTCACAAGAGTCAACTTCAACCACTGCTAGCCGCCTCAAATGTTGACAAGTAGCTTTACATTTTTACTTTAGTGCCTACAAATCTTGAAATAAAAATAGATCATGTACTTTATAAATAATGTCACAAATAAAGAGGGAAACTCTAACTGCATGTGGTGCAATCACTGCAGTTTGAAATATGACTTATGTAGCATTTTGCTGTAAGTTCTGATTTAGTATGTTTTATTTACAGGAATTAAATTTCACCATAGATTACATTAGCTCAATTGAGAGAAATTGGAAAACTTTTCAATTGTAGCCATACTTTGTTATAATAGAGATGCAGATTCTGATGAGATTTGGTAGAGCCAATAATGTTGAACTGCTTTAAACAGAATGTTCATGCAGTTTTATTAGTTTTATTTTATTTTATTAGTTTTATTTAAAGTAACTATAGCATAAATGTAGTGGAGTAAAAAGTCAATATCTCCCTCTGAAATACAGATTGTATAATGTAGCACATAATAAAATTATCACACGTGTAAATAGTTACTAATTATTACACTACTCAGTTTTGAAAATAAAGTTTTTGAAAGTTAAAATCGCATCTTCATTTAGTAATGTAAACTGCTCCACATTGTAGACTACTACTGTCAGCCTGTCATCGTCCTGCAGCAGGGCCAGAGGGAGGAATGAGGGCTATTTGGGTGTGACACGTCAGCCTGGTGGAGTCACACTCGTGCAGACAGGGGTCACTATAGAGGTCAGTTCCCTGCTGTTCTTTCACCTCTTTAAAGCCTGTCAGCGCTCTGCAGGGACAGCGATACCCGACACCTTTATTAGTGCACAATCAAGCTGACCCTTTCTAACACACAAACACATGCACGAAAGCAAAAGATATTGTGCTTTCGTGTAACTTCCAACTACCAGTTCTCTTGCATCTGTTTTTTATCTGCTTTTTAGAACTGACAGATTTTAAGCATCTCCTTAAGCAGTAAAATGCTGTGAAGAAGTGAAGTGAAGAATCCCCTGCTGTTGATTTATATAATGCACAATACACATTTTACATATTTTCCCTGCCACTGTACCACATTTCTATCCATATTTCCTATTTCTCTCGCTTTTGAACAAACTCACCTTCTCTCACTGTTGAATACACACATAGTGTATTTACCCAGTAACCTATACACTGCACACTGGACACACATCTCNACACACACACACACACACACACACACACACACACACACACACACACACACACACACAGCGTCCATCCCCACCCCACCCCCACATTCAGACCTCTATCAATGGGAATCCTGTCCCCTTCTCCAACCAGCAGGAAGAGCCTTGCTGGCCCACATTCCTCAAAGAGAGAGAAGGAAGGGGGAGGAGGAGGAGTGGGTGACACAGAGAGAGAGTGGGTGTTCAGAAAGTAAAGGGTTTGTTGAGGAGATGTAAAAGAATTTTCAAAAAAATATGACGTGCATGAAGAAAGACAGCAAAATCAGGAAAGGGACAGGATAGGACAGAAGAAAAAGGTAGAAAATGAAAAGAATAAGAGGGTGGAGGTCAAGGTGGTTATAGAGGTGGAGGAGAGCAGGGCATGGTAAGAATTCCCAAATTTAAAAAAAACAGAAAAGGGGGTATTGTGTGTGCTACACATGCCTACTGAACCCCAAGAACAATCCATGCCTTGTGTGTGAAAGAGAGAAGATGAAGAAGAGGGGGAGCTGCAAAGTAAGAGAGAAAAAAGGAAACATTTAGGCAAAAAAACAGCGAATGAAGGAAGGAGAAAGGGGAAAATGCACTGAAGAGGAGATATATAGGGAACATAACTAAGACTTAAGGTTGTGGTCATCCACAAGAGCACAGACGGAAAAAAAAATCTATCCAGACTAAAGAGTCACAAAGGCCACATGGACATGGATGTTTGTGTCTATGTGTAATTACTGAAGGCCCCTATGTGTTTTTGCACCACTTTATAGCCTTCAAGTCTGTTTTGGGGTATAGGATCCATGCATGCTAACATTTCTCTGGTTTTAAATTTAGCTTTTACTTCTTTGCATCTTTTTGTTTATTTTGAATGTGGATTACGCGGTGTATTCTTGTGTAGGAGTGTTATGCACCTGCAATCATCTATTTGTGGTCCTCAGTAAATATTTGTCTGTCTGTTCATAAACCAGGCTGTCTAAAAGGACCTTTGTGTCTGTGTTTGTGAACAGTATATTGTATTACTGCCTTAAATGAAATCAAATGTGTTTGCTGTCCTTTTAGCACTGTTTCTTCAAAGAAAAAAATATATTATTAGGCTGAAGACTAACTTGGGGTGTTTGTTGAACATGATTGGCAGGAACTCATCGACAGGCATCATCCTTCTTAAGGGTTCGGCTGCCAGTAACTTTCTGGCTCCCTGCTGTGACAGTGCATAGCCGAGTGTCCAGTAGGAGTAGTCGGCTTCAACCAGGTTGTTTACACCATCTACCGACTGCTCCGGTTGCTGTACCTGCATACGCTTACGCCCCACATAGCTGAAGATAAAAGAAGATAGACAGTGTTTTATTGTATATAATGAAGCTTCACAATCCAATGTAAAAACTCATCCAGTAACGGAACTACTTCTACTCAATGAAAGGATGTGAAGTCAGTGTTCTTACATGAGGTCCCAATCCAGTTGGGCTTTGTCTATGTCATCCATGATGGCCTGGAACCGCCGTTTAAACCTAGGCTCAAACCTCACATCATCTTCTAAAACAAGAACTTTCTGAAGGCCATGATCCAACACCTGGTGATCAGAAAATACTTATGTTAAATTAGATTTAATGTTTTATGGTGCCTCTGATGATTGTTCATGATTACTGTTATTTGGTCTTATCTGAGTGATGATAAAAATGCAAACTGGGGTCAGACAGACAGAAAGATAGATAAACACTTTCAAAAACATAAATGCTTCTATTGTTTTTTTCCCCCTATTTTCAGGCAACCCTGGAGCTGCAGATGATTTTGTATAATTTTGAAGCAGAGTGGATCTTTGCTGCTGCTGAATCCTCAATCTTCAACCTGTTCAGTGCATGACTTTTCTTCCCTTCATTATTTCAATACACTTTCTGCTCTTACCCGTGTCCATATGGAGTGATGACTGAGGAAGCAGCCGATCTCCCCTCTGGTCAGAACTCGACCAGAGTAAGGGTCCTTATAGCCCGGCATCATGTCTATTCCCAGTGCCTGCAGCTGGGATGAATTCAGAGCCCTGCGAAAGATGGAGAAGCTAAGCTGTGTTGTTGTTGGTAAGAAAATTCTCAGGAAAATTAAGTGAAGTCAAACCCCAGTAACTTGCACCAAGTAATACATATTGCCAGACGAACTAAGGCTGAGAGGAGAGATTAGGGCATTCTCAACAGTGGATTAAAGTAGAAGCTGAGGAGGGAAAGTAAGTCAAGCATATTCCTACAATCCCCTGGTTTGGACAGGATGTTTGGATATAGATGTCAGAAAAAGTAGTTATATCACAATTGATATAACTGATACTCAGAGATCAATCCATCAGCTGTTTTATGTAGAAAAAAAACTTACTTTCATTGTTTTGCTAAATGAACTAAACTTCAAAAGGGTTGAACACAGACAGGATTAAATCAGGCCTCAGGTCAGTTCATTGAGTGCATGCTGGGCTGCGTGTTTGTGACCTACTTGCCGTCCACTGCATCTATCAGCTTGGCATGTAGACCCAGTGAGGCCATTGTTTTCAACATCCTGGTTCTTCTTTCCAGGCGACGCTTCAGGTTTATCAGAAGGATCTAAACAATACCCAATATCTATTAGTGTATTTTTTAAATGTTTTTCTGGTACATATGGTGCTGTCAGTGTATCTGTTTCTCTTTAGGGCAAGGACATAGTAAGGGAGGAACTTGGACATACAAGAAGCAAAGGGAAACTGGTACAAAAACAGGAAGTGGGAGTTGCTGATTAACAGTAAATATACAGATAGGAGAAACTTGCTAAGCTCCTGCTTGTCCAGTCATATCCACTCATAACTCACTTCATCAAAGCCGATTGTGTCATCTGTTGCTGGTGGAGAGTAAAGGTGTTTTGAGGGCTCAATGTCGTGGTCAACTGTGGTCAGAGAGAGGAAAGGTTAAAACAGAAAAAAACAGGATTTAGAAAATTACTGAATTTTTTTCTGGATTGCAGTGGTTTACTTAATCTGATTTATTTAAAATCTGAGTTGAGAGAAGAGCAGTGGAGGAGGCCGAAAGAAAAACAAAGGCAAAAGAGGTGGGGGTTGGATAAACAGAGAGAGGGGAGGGACAGTGAGGAGGTGGAGGATTAAATTAAAGAGGGCTGACAGGATGCAATCATGGATGTTCGTGGATGTCAAGGAGCAGAAGAAACAAACCAGAGACGTGAAGTAAAGAGTGACAGATCGTAAAGTTACAACAGCTGGAGGGTGTGTGTACTCACTTAAAGCCTCTGTGATGGTGTGTATGAAACTCTCGCTTTCATCTTCAACATTTTGCTGAGCCTTAAGAGGGACAGGAAGGAAACCGTAGTGCTCTCTGTTACACACATACATCTGCACACCTGGAGCACACAAAGACACACATGAGACTCTGTAGATAAAACCTCCTGTCCCAAACATGCCAAATAAACAGACTTCATGCTGCATAAAAGCATTTTTAAAAAAATTCTACAACAAATATAATGCTTGATAAAAAATGTTTTTGTTATTCTTGATGCAGTCAAGAAACAAAGTTTACAACGTGAACTAAAACTAGGATTTTAACAAAAACATGATAACTAGCTAAAAGCTAAAATTAAGAATGCAAAATTAACTAAAACTAAATTAAATTGCAGATCAAATCAGCTTTGTTTTTTTGTTGTCATTTTGTTTACTTCCTTTTTACAGTGTCCTGTTCAGTTTGATTACTTCTATTACCTGGAAAACTAAAACTTAACTAAAACTATTCAATCACTTGTTAAACTAACTTAAACAAAAACAAACTGAAAAACTAAAAAAAACAAACTAATCAATATTGAAATATAATAACCTTGAGAGGGGCATGTTTTTTTTCCATTTCATATTTTTCATGAAATAAATAGTGAACAATTTGTTGAATTGTAAGAACAACAACTAGGCTCTGCAAATGCCATCTGCTGATGACCAGCAGATTCATGCTATCAAGATGAACAACTACATCATATTTGTGTCTGTTTGTACAAAGAAATTATTAAATTGAGTATTAGTTAATCACTTCATTCACTCCATTAAGTGATATTTACATTAACAGATCCCCTCCAAACATGTTCAAGACAAAAAAAATCGATATGAAAGTTCAACCACTAAGTTAGAAATTCTTAAAATGGCATCTATTCGTCCCTCATTCAAAACCTCCTTGTGCACTTACTTTAGTTGTGTTCTTATTAGTTCTGGGAAGATGTTTGCATGGTTATATTGAGTTTTTTGAGGACTTCTATTAGCTCTGTTTCCTTTCTGTGCTCTTGTGCTCCACAACTGCCCTGCATCTGTCTCACTAGCCCCACCCTGCTCCATGTCTTTCCAGCCAATCAGCTCCCAGCCTGTCCTTGCCACCTGTTCATTGTTGTTTCATTAATTTAGTTTTCATCCAAGTCCTGGTTTTCAGTTCAGTTTTGTTTAGCAAAGTGAACATCATCTGTTCAGTTTGTGCTACCTCTTTCTGTTGTTTGAAAGAGGTAGTTTATTTTGCCTGTCTGAGCTGGAAATAAAGATATTATTCTCAAGTATTGCTCTGCCGATGTTTAGGTCCACCTGCCCTGCTCCAAATAACAACACTGGCTCTAGAAAGAGTCTTTTTACAGTTTTTTGAGTTTTGTGGCTACTGTTAAGTTTTCATACACACTTCGAAGAAGGAGGAGGAGGGGGAGAGACGTACTCACATGGTTTAAATCTGCAACTGCATCAGTATGCCATTATATCTTATACACTGGTATGAATTTAATTCATAAAAGGAATGCTCTGCTGTTAAATTTCAAGAATGTTTGTGGATTGTTTGGATAGAATGATTTGCATGTTGTGTGTCACCTTTCATGTGATTACATTTTACTGTGATGGCAGATGAACACACTTATCTATGAAGTAGAATGTTTAATTGTTCTGTTTTTTTACTGTGGATCATTACTCATGTCAAATACACACATCTACAAACACTGATGCTGTTGCATATTTACAAGCATCCACATGCACAGTCAAGACACACACATGGATCCATTTACCTCTGCAAAGTCCTCATTGTAACACACACATGTTGACTATACTGTGAGTGATCAAAAACAAGCTCTCAACTGACTCATATGTGATTAATGAATTCACTGACAGTCTTCAGCTCAGAGAGGCATTTGCAGCCCTGCCATAAATCTGATAGTTTGTTGCGAGTTGAGGGTTTCTAACGGACCTGCTTGACGTGCTGAGAAAGCAAACACCATTATGTCATCAAATGCCCAGCTGTAGTCCGGGTGAGGGGGATAAAAAGCCATGTCCCTGCTGGCTTCACGACGCAGATCTAATAGGAAGGTGCTGTGCACCATGGGAACAGCGAAGCAGCCGAGTCGCTTCCACTCTCTGATTGGCTGGTAGTCTGGGGTTCGTTTATAGTAACCCTGAAAAAGAGGAAAAGATCAGGATGAGGTTGTATACCTAACTAAAGGGATAGAAAACTAGAGGAGTTTATGTCCAAATTGTACCTGTGGGGTGATGCCACACCAGAAGTTAGAGTAAAGAGAACGAGACTCCAACATGGGAGCCACCAGGGTCATATTCTCAGCCATCATCAGGTTAAGCACATGGGGATTCGTCAGCAGGTTATCACTGTCTACAAACTAAAAACAGGCATGAGTCTGAGTGTGCAACTCAAAATTAAATGTCAATTCTAAAACTAAACAAATAATATGAAAAAATTAAATCTAATCAAGACCAGTAACATGTATTTAAATTAAATATGTACTTTTGTAGTGTCCATCAGTTGAGTCAGTTCCTTGACATAAGTGTCTGACTAAATTGTTGCTTATTTATATTTAAATAAAATATTATCTTACCAGTATGTAATCAGCCCATCGTTCTCTGGCAGCCTTCAGTGCTGCCTGCCTCAGCTTCATCACATGGTTGAACCTGGAGGGAGGCCAGTGCTTGGGACCCCACTCATCCGTATAAGACCTGATACAGAGGTAAAAGTCTCTTAAGTGATCTCAGAAAAATATATTAGAAAACACAAATTCATAAATGAATTACTTTGATTTGATCTTAATAAATGACTCACCTCGGCTCCTCCATGGGTCTCCACTCCACGTAATGGTAGAGACGCTGGGCTTCCTTCAGCCATTCTCTCAACATGGCCGTGGTGTTGTCCACATTGTGATCTGTTGCTGCCCTGGAACACAAGCACGGACAATAAATGATGACATTAAAATGAAGACAAAACTATTGCAATATTATTATAATGCAGAGAGCAGCATTTATCTTGAGCTAACATGAAAGAGGTTGCAAGATGCCATTCAGACATGCGCTCATGCTTCTAGATTAGTTTAATTACTGTCTGGTGTTACAATAGGCACTTGGTGTTGCAAAGCTTCCTTGCTGCCTCATTAACTGCAATGCTGGAGCGCAGACAAAGCCTGACGAGCCACATGAGAGACAGGAATTACTCTGAGGCTCTACAATATACAGA
The DNA here is from genome assembly GCA_024605115.1 of Rastrelliger brachysoma. Classification (NCBI taxonomy): domain Eukaryota; kingdom Metazoa; phylum Chordata; class Actinopteri; order Scombriformes; family Scombridae; genus Rastrelliger; species Rastrelliger brachysoma. The sequence continues at coordinate 5,960 of JANJYP010051055.1, read as the reverse complement.
CAGATACACCAAGCACTAAACTCCCTTAGAGACTCTCGGCTGCTTTTCTAACAAACAAAAGTCCCAAACAGAGAATTGCAATAAAAACAACAAAACAAATGAACTCAACCTGCAGGTACCTTTTTACATAATCTGAGGATGAAAAATGAGAATTATGAGGTACAATGGCAACAACCTGTCAAAATATTGAAAATATTGTCTAAAAAAGCATATCATAGACTGAATTCATATTTCAAAGCTAATACCTATAAACAGATGATGTCAGTGTAAAAGTTAGCATAGAGGTATTGCAGCATATTTGTCATGTGGCCTACACTTTGCATCACTGTTTCTTCACAGAGATTTCCACTTCAGCTCCCAATGCTGACTCATGGAAGACACTGTGACTACTGTATGTATGTGTGTGTGTGTGTGTGTGTGTGTGTGNAGAGAGAGAGAGAGAGAGAGAGAGAGAGAGAGAGAGAGAGAGAGAGAGAGAGAAATAAAACCATACAACAACTCATGACACAGCTCACGTCTGAGTATGAGAACAATGAATAGAACCCATCTCTCTTCTTAAGCTTGATTCAAAAAGGCAGACTTACATTGATTTCCTGGAGACTTACCCTAATCCTAACCAACACCACTAGTTGCCTTACACTGACCATAACCTAACCATAACTTAACCTGACCATAACCTTAACTACTAACCCAAAAAACTGTTGAGACACAGTTTTTGTACCCAAATGAACAAGCCGTCCCCAATTAACTGAACCTATGCCTGNCACACACACACACACACACACACACACACACACACACACACACACACACACACACACACACACACACACACACACACACACACACACACACACACACACTTTATGTGAGATGGAGTTTTCCACTGCTTGCTGTAATATTCCTTGCTGTACTGACTCCAAAATTACACCCAATTTTAGACTTACTGGACAGAGATAGAAACACACACACCCCATCTCATTTTTTTAATAAGTACACTCTCAGCATAGTAAACAACAGTGTTGACACTCTCCATTTAACAACACTGAACACAGACAGCAACACAGAAACACCTGTTTTCACGCAGACATATGCAAAGTTGCTGTTATGTTCACATAAACATAAATTACACACATAAGGGGGAAAAAAAATCACATACATGCACAGCCTTGCATTACACACATGGATTAGTCAGAAAGAGGTAATGCTCTCAGATGGAATTTCAATCATCTTCAGTCAGCTCATCAGATATAACCAGAGGCTAGAGACATGTTGAAAATCTGAGAAAGATGCAGTGGACAATAATCTGTGTGTGTGTGTGTGTGTGTGTGTGTGTGTGTGTGTGTGTGTGTGTGTGTGTGTGTGTGTGTGTGTGTGTGTGTGTGTGTGTGTGTGTGTGTGTGTGTGTGTGTGTGTGCATGTCTATACTTGCTGTTGTGTGGCAAAACATGAGAACTTTCATTATTGTATCCTGGGAATGTGGGTTTTACAGCAGTGAGGTTATTTATGTGTTGTACAAGTGCTAGTTTTAAAAATGTTAAATGTATTTGTATGTGTGTGTGGAGGGTCTTAAAAATGTGTGTAAAAAGCAAAAACGCCTGTGCACAAGCAAACATGTGCATGCATGTATTGACCCATTCTTGATTACTAGTTCTTTTTCTTATCATGGGTTAAAAAGCACTAAAACACCTGACTCACTAGTAATGAATAGATGTGTGCACATATTTACATGCTTCTTCAACTGCTAAACTGCACAGAGCTGGGGGAAATACATTTGTTTCTACATGCCATTCCCCAATGAGAGACTCAGCTCCAGGCAGGGATTTAAAAATGAGGGAACATTTGGGAAGTAAAGAACAATAAATGTTGTGTATGTTATTTAGGAGCATGCAGTATAGGAGAACTGTGTGTATATATAGCTCTTGTAGAAAGAAAAACTGTGGGAATGAAAAAGGGAGGAAAGAAGGGATTTGTGTTTATATCACTTAATTTTACTGCTACACTTAACCCAAATGTGCAGAACAAAATGTTTTCATTGATTAAGACTTTAGTGAATTCTTCCAAGACTTCATTAAAAACCTTCCAAACATATAACAGCTCAAACTGACTTTGTTTTGAACACACATTACAAAGTTAGCAATGCTTTTTCTTTGCCTCACAAACACAGAAGGAATATAAATCTATGTCCTTTTTCATTTTATTTTTATGGCTCTCTTTGGCAAGAACATGTGCTTCCTGTGTCCAGGTAATCCGCTGCTAAAGGTCTTGGGGATGGTTGCAAAGGAAATATGGAAACAATTATTTTATTACATATTTCTCCAATAAAACATTTGATTTGTAGCTCAACTGTGTTAAGAAAACATTTTGATTTGAAAAAATATCCATAGAATAAATAGAATCGAATAAATATATACATGGATATCGTAGCTTCTACAGGATGAAAAAATAACAAAATGAATTTATTCAAGATAATACATCTTACAATAATACATATTCATATTCAAAACTAAAGTTGCTTGCTGGAACCTCGTTTTTCATGAGCACATCCTATAAACTTGTCCCTCCCACTGCCCAGCCCCTCTAAGCACTCAGGACTTTTGAGTACACTGTGTGATTTTCCATTACCAACATTACATCTTAGCTTTGCCTTATGATTTTGGGATATGTGAGACCTAGTGATGTATACATCAAAACAGCATGTGCACACAGTGAATGCGTATGTGAAACACAGAGGAGAAATAAGGAAAGGGTTTTGTCAGTCAGTTTATTGCATGCTCGACTGGTCAAAGCGCAGAAGAGGAAAAAGAAAACAGCCTAGGGTAAATTTATCCTCGCCTTTAGATGAATCATTCCTATAGGGCATCTTCCCCTCCATCTCATTTTATTTTAGACACATTCTTCAGGAACCATCTATGTGCTTACTCCCTTCAATTTCCTTATCCCTGCAGGCAGGATCAGCCACTGCAGCTGAACTGTACTGTGCTGTGACCTCTGTGCCAAGTCAAAGAGCTTTAGTAGTTCCTCTCAGATGCTTAAACAGCAAAATGTGTGCATCTGGGTATGGAGACTATAATCAAAAAGCGGGTGTACAGCAAACAAAACTATGCAAATGTCTGTATAACAATACTAATAATTATGTGCATACTGCTTTGCACATGATATAAAGTTACAATAATTTGGGATCTTGAGCTCATATCATTCTCATACTCACTTCATGAATATATCTTTCCTGCTCCCACCACATGCTACTTTTACAGTAAGCTTTAGCCTCATTATTCTACTGCCTGCGGGATTTGGCTTACTCTCCCTGTTTTCTGTCTTTATGATCAGCATCTGGACAACACATGCTTCCCAAGGTTTCACCTACAGATCCCGCCACTCCCATTCGCTATCGCTTCATAGATGTCCATTTATTCTTTACTCATTACCTAATCTCAGTGCACTGGAACATCTGTGCTTTCACCTACTTACATGCAACAGTCCATCTTGTTGTTATTGGTTTCTATAGCCATCAAACACCTGTACATAATAAGTGCTTCAGCAGGGAGTATTAAGTGTTACCATCAGTATTTTATCAGCTTAATTGCAAATTGCAAGACAAAACATGGTTAACAAACTGGTAGATGATGATGCCAGTTCTTTGAGGTTATCCTACAAAAAGCACACATTAGGCATTGCATCCTGTGAAACACCTACAATCCAATAAGATTACTACAAATTCATATTTATGACAACAGGCATATATTTATTTATTTATTTATTTATAACAACAATCAAATGCAGTAAAATATGCTAACAAGTTGATCACATCTGGCCCTCCTTTCACATAATGTGATTATCAGCCTACTCCATCACTCTCCCTCCTCCCTGATGAGTTTATCCACAGCAGGAATGTGTCAGATAACAAGTGTGTCATGAAGGGGATCAGCTGAGAGCTGACATCTGGCCTTAAACACATAGGCTTGTCTCTAACACTGGCTGGTTCAGGTAAACACAGGTCTGAAAGGCCCCAGCAGGCCAGTGTCAACTGACTGTTGATTCAATAAACTATCTAATACCACTGCCAATAATGACTGGGTCCTGCATGTAATTAAGAGGCAAGAATGCCTCTTTCAGACTTGACCCTAGATGCCTTTAAAACATAATAACTATGCGTTTATGTGTGCATGCGTGTGTGTGTGTGTGTGTGTGTGCGCACGCACGCGCGCGTGTGTGTTGTGTATTGACTTTGCAGTAGAGACTCTCCTGTAAGGCTGACGTGGCTGAAGGCCTCTTGATGGTTAAGCAGGGCACAGAAAAAAGAGGAGGGGGTAGATGGGTAGAGAGACGGAGGGGGAGAAGGAGTGGGGAGAGTAGACGAGAGTGAGGGAGGAGGGGAGAGACAGGAACTTCTGACTGAAATTCCTCATGACTTTTAGGGTCAACAAAAGTAGGCAAGATCTGCAGGCTCGCACTGAAGTGTAATATTCAATATTCACATGCCAGGATAGACAAAGGTATACATTTTAGTTAAATATTAAATAAAGCCAATCTCATCTATAATCCGTTGGAAGAAAAGAAAATTGTCAAATATGAATGTACAGTAATTACAGCATTTATCAATGCAAAGGCATGTGTAGACCAATGTCATAAAATTATCCCGTCTCAATGTGTGCATTGTGATAACTAAATACCACATTGAAAGCGACCACACATTTTCTCCAATGAAAGCTGTTAACTTTGCACATATTCGTACTCAAATAGGTTTTCATTATTCATTCTCCCGCATGTATCCACCTTTCCTGATGCATGAATGTCCTTCACCAATTTTGTCTGCGGGTATATCAGTCTATGCTGATGATTTACTTTTTGTATGTTTCCAATTCAACATCTTCTTCCTTTGCAGTTCTGCACCAGTTATGTACCTTTTCTGAATACAAACTCAATCTTTCTAAGTGCAAATTGTTCCTAATCTACCACCATACCTTTTTTCATTTGAAATCGACAGATNAGAGAGAGAGAGAGAGAGAGAGAGAGAGAGAGAGAGAGACAGAGAGACAGAGAGACAGAGTATGAAGGGGTTGAGAAAATTAAAAGAACAAACAGGTGGAAGAAGTGATGGAACAAGTGGATGTTTGGAAAGGGAGGATATTTCAGAGAAAGAGCGAGACAGAAGGATGACAGGAGTGAAGGAGGAACACAGTGGTTAAGCAGTGAAATTGATGACACAGACAGATGGATGGTGCTGAAATTATATTTCCTCCATGAGAACATTAGCACCAGTGTTCCTGTTGAATGCTTCAGTGTTCATGAAAACACTGCATATACATGAACAGCAGACCTGTTTCATCCTCTCTCTTTTTTTCTACCTCTATTTTACCTAGTCCTTTTCAGTGTCCAGGCCTCTCCCCTCTCCAGATGAAAAAGCTCATACCAAGATGCCATTGTGTTTTAGTGTTTGCCAGTTCTTTTGTCTTTTGTTACTGCGCTGCCAAGCTCTGACAATACTGCTGGAAATATGCTGGAACACATGGGGCATCTAAGCAAGAATGCATAGTCCAAAGCCAAGTACAGAAACCACTATTTCCACTTCAGGGGAGAGAGAGATAGAGACCTTTAAAAAGGCTCATGGATTGGAAAGTCTCTTTGATAATAGAAAAAAAAATGCCCATGAAAAGTTTCTTGCTACAGGGCAGAGAAGATAGCGCTTGACTCTTGGCAGGTACAACAACGTCAGCTGCATCCCTTTACAGAGGCTTTGCTGGATGGAGCCCAGTGAAGACCTGGCAAGGATTAGGCTCTGAAGTTACTGTGCTTGGCAAATTGACATTGGTCCACAGTAATTTCAAGTAGCAACATTGCATCACCAGGTGTATAATTACTTAGTTTCCACGAATACCATGCAGTTAATTGAGCAGCGTAATAAAAAATGTGACTCAGTACATCCTATATTCATCTGAACACTCACTGAACAAGTTGTG